>CM017803.1:17912705-18004263 GCA_008086715.1 Sitobion miscanthi | reverse complement strand
ACGAATTGGCTGCCACCATTCCGAGGTAGGTTAAACTATTTAACTATTTAAAAAGACTCAAGCTAAAGTTAAGTTAAAAAGTTAATATTTTTTTTAATTTATCAGCTAATTAAACTAGTTAGTTAATCTTCTAATTAACTCTAAAACATCCATTTTAACAAATTACATTGTTTCTGTAATTTGGAAAATTAATACGTCAAGTTAAAATAGCGTTTACACGTCATATCCGTTGTTAAGACTAATATTAATTATTTGTTTTATCACTTGGTACACAATGGTTTTAAATACAGATGTACAAATAAATATTACTTGATTTCATAATTTAGTTTATATAAACGCATATAATTTAGCTGTAGATAGTGTGCTATAAGAAAGAATAGTATATGGTATATCTAATAATATAGTGCATTTTAATAAAACATTTGGTTATTATTTAAAAAAATTTAAAAGTTTCTCAATCACTGTATTTGTATATAGATATGTGTTGTAGCAATTAAAAAAAATTGATTAACTTCTTTTGGTCTGGGTGAAGTTAATTTTTATTCTCTATGTTATTAACTTTTTTAGATTTAAATATAATACTGTTTGTTAATTATAACTTACAGCATCACTTTATTGCCGATGACTTTACTCGATCGACTAATTTTTTTTTTATGGACTTGCTCATACCTTTGGTCTTTGGATGACCATTGAATGTTATAATAATATTATAATATAGGTAATCGCAACCACCACGAGGTCACCACACCATTACGAATTTATAATATAATAAATATTAAATAATAATATGTATAATATTATCATTTATCGTGCGTAGGTATAGCCACAGTTTTTCTTAGGCTACACTGCTACATATATCGTAAGCACATAACATTGAAATATATCTTTATTATAACACTAATATCATAATGATCTACCATAATTCTATATACTATAATAATAGTATAGCCTATGGGTACACGAGTGATCGGAATTTCGTAGACGAAAAAAAGTTTTTTTAAATACTCGCTTCGTGTTTCATGATTTATAGTATACGATAGATAGTATATATTTATGGCATGATCATACCTATAATAATTATATTATAGGATATATGTAGTTAGTAGTTAGGCAGTGTATACTAATTCGTTTGGAGATTCGGACACGCGCACCTAATGTACATTATTTTACGAACCAGACAAAATAATATGTACGTACACAATGTTGCGTATTATTGTATAATAAAAAATAAGTAATAACGACCAATAATACGTCTGGTTATAATGATATAGGTAACCAATGTTATAATATTATATAATAATATTTAAAATATTATGTATTATAAAAACAGATTTGCAGGTGCATCATTAAATCTAAACGATCGAATCGGAAACGTAATAAATACTATACATAATTTACAAAATAATTTGTTTACATAAGTCACACACAATATTTAATACTATAACATCTGTGATATTTTCATTCTTTGGAATTGTCGTATAAGCTTACCTGAAATATTTATTATAATATAATAAATATGTATAATATCAGCAGTAGCTCAACAACATAGTTGATATGATATGATTTTGATGTTTAGATTCTACTGTATTAGGCTAAACACCAGCACATGTAATTTTATCGTTTTTATTTATATACCTGAGCATTATTAATTATTTTTTTTTTTTTTTTGTTGGTTTTGAGGCTTCAACAACTTAGGTCATTAGCCTTTGGTACTGTGGGGGGTGGAACTGTAGGTTTGTTTGTTTTGGAACACGTGGGCAGAATTTTTTAGTGGGCACCCGTAGGTATCTGCCATTGCCCGGGAGGGGGATGGCGGCACTTGTTCTCCGGATACCGTGACTTGCCCGGAGAAAAATGCCACCCGATGGCCGGGAATCGAACCAGGACCGGCTGTGCCGAAGTCGACGCGTTGACCACTCGGCCACCTCGTCCCCCTATCAATTATTATTTACTTAGTTATTAGTTATATATTTGTGTATTAGGTATAATAAATTAATAATCCTTGCAAAAAAGCAAGATGTGTTGATAATTCACATAATTTATATCGCATTATATGTATATATAATATCGGGTTTTGATCCAATCGATAGGTTTTTTATGTTGGGGCACGGATCAGACAAATTAAATTACCAGTCCATTTTTATATTAGCAATATAAATATTGGAATATTGTATATCGGAAAAAAAGTGTTACGGTGGCCTTATGGGACCATCTTTAAAAATATGCTAACTATGAAATACTTTTACAACTTTTGTGCACGACTCATACCATTAGTGAAAAAATAATGCACTTATATTATATTTACTTACCTGTTTTCTTCTACTACTCAACTTGTTGCGTAACCACGCTCGTGTTGCAGCTCACGCGATGATAGTCGGCTCGCAGCACTTTGTGACATTCGACCAGAGACATTACGACTTTAAAGGCCAATGTTCGTATCTGCTGGCCAATGATTTCGTCGGTAATGAGTTTTCCCTGGTACTCAACTACGAATCTGAAATCAAAGGCCACTACACGATGTTGCTGATACTGGGGTCCGAGACGATTTCGATAGACCTCCTTCGCAAGGTACGAGAAGCGTGCATAATATATAAACTATGGTTACGTATAAGGAGCTGATAACCTTTTCACTCGAAAATATTATTTTAATACTACCAATGTATTGTCATATTATTATATAAGTCATTAATATCGCTTTGCTGTTATATGCGTGCGGCAAAAAACCTATGAAAGCATATTGAAGTTTGCAGATGAGGAAGTTCCCTAGGCTTTAAAATTTCGAATGCTTACAGTTGAAGTTACTGTGGCCTATTATATGGCGGTCACTAAACACAATAATTTAGACTCGAATGTCATGCTATTAATAATTTAGTAACACGGGCCGCGTTTGATACTCGATTTCACCGTTTCCGCCTCTTAATAGTATGAATTTATTTAATACGAATACCTACGTTTATAATTTAAAATAAACGCATACAATAAAAAATTGTGACGGTAACAATCCCTTAATTGCTTTATTAAAATATTTGTATTACATGATACCTAGGTAAATACTAAATTATATGGATAGTGCACGGGCGACATGTTGAACGATATTTTTTTTATTTTGGTATAAGATGACCGAAGAGCGTTATTTTAGTATGTGATCTACCAACATTCCTTCTAACTATTCTGAATTTTGAAATTTAAGATTATAAAATATATTTTTTGTGCTCTAAGTAAAGTGTGGTAATTTTATGAAAAAAGAAAACTGTGAAATGTTTCAACATTTTTAACAATCATAATCGATTGGAAATTGTTATTTTAAATATTGCCACTTTGATTTGTAAAAGTGGTACTTATCTTTTTTTTGTTTACCAACAAAATCTTTACCTATAAAATCATTTAAATATTCAATACAATAAAATACTTATAATTTAAATAAAATATTTGCGATGGTAACATAATATACCTATATTATTTTTATATAATGAATCAGTTTACGTATATAAATTTAATATTTATAAATAAATAATAAATTAATAGATAGTATTATACAGTAAATTAAAAAAAAATTACTTAATGAACTAAAGTACTAAATAATAAATCAATAATAAACTAGTTTTTATAAAATATTGTTCAGGAAAATGATTGGTAGTACTAAATAGTTTTACTTTAATACTTTAATACTTTAATACCGACTATGGTACAAATAATAACAAAAAATAAACTCAATTGAAATATATTATTTTATACATTTATCATAATCATAAGTAAGTATGTATTATATTTCACTACTTCAGTTCCATTTAAATCAATGTCTGAACCATTTTTGTACTTTATCCAAGCCAACACTATAGTCCCTTTCGTTTTCTTGAAATTCTATGTTATTATTATCAGTTTTTTTTAAGATTTAAGTTTTCTTAATTTCTTTCACTTTAATAATATATACAAAATATAATATGAAATGAATAAAAAAATACAACAAATAAGAATAACTATTTAATTGATATTCCGTAGAATTCCACATTACGTGTGAGATAAAGTCGTGTAAGATATTAAATAGGTAGGCTATTTTCACTACAAACGTTATGAGTTTATCTTCTGAATTCTGCATTGTTCTGACCCGCCAATACAAATTAAATAATTCATGTCTTAGTGATTTTATTATGTTTCCAAAATATTGGCAAAAGGATTTCATAATTGTTTACAATGACACATTGTAAAAATATAGTTAACAGAAACGTTAATTAATCGTAAAAATTTTAGGTGGATCACACATAATATACTTACTAAAATACATCTAATTCCAAGTAGGGACCTACAAAATCGATCCTCGTACATGTTTAACTATTATTATTGTTACGAAACAGCAATATATACCTACCATTATCACACATGTACCTACTTTACCTACGCCATTAGAGTTCAAAACGAGCATTACATAATAATAATAATTATTTATTTAATATGTAACTAACCCAATGCGATACCATATACACGGTTAATAAAATATGTTCGAGCGGTGTATCCTGCAAATGTTATGCGCCGTACCGTACTACCGTCACGATATGATAATATTTTTAATAATCATAATAATAATAATAACAACATAGGTATACTATAACTATTATAGTACATTAAATTGTCTTCGTTTCTTTTTTTATGCTTCAGGACGTGAGAGTTATTCCCGACAGTATTAAACAAATGCCGTTGCAACTGAACGATACGGTTATCTACTACGAAAACGAATTGCTCATGATAGAGAGCGAGAGGGGCTTATCTCTAATATGCAATATGAATTTCCAATATTGCACGTTTCACGTATCAGGTACAAAAATAATATTATTATAATTATTACTAAAATTATCACAATCAGGGGCGCGTACATATTATGCGTAATAATAATATGAGTATACATTATGGCATTGTACTATCTGCGCCGTGCGCCAGTGCAGTAGATACCTATCATATACCTAGGTACCTGTTATCATTAGATATAGGATTGTGATGACTATTACAAGTAATACAATACTAACCTAGCTACAATTCATTCCATTGTTCATTCATCCAGAATGTATCATTTTTTTCCTTATTTACATAATATATTACGAAAAAGTTGTGAGTTTAAACTTCAAAACACATATTATATTATTATGTCACTTTTGTACATTTAAACTATTAAAATTATATACATATGTATCTATATTTAATATTTATAAAATTATATAGGATATCCTATCTACCTAAGTTATTGCGTAATTTAAATTTACACTTATGTTATATAATATAAAATTAATTTGATTTTTATGAACTTTAAAAAAAAAATGTTACGAACGTTTGCATGTTTTTGACCATATTAAGTCATTAGTATTTTTTCTCTATTATTATTATGATTATTCGCTCATCCAGAATCAAAATTATCATTCAATTTCCATGCAGGCTTCAGAAATGATTATATAGCAGATTATTAGTTCTTAACTACTATTATCGGTACTCACGATAATATTTTTGAGTAGTATGTTAGTATCTTCAAATTTAGCAATGCACATTAAAAATAATATTTAGCTCCGTGTACATGATCATGCGCGTGCTTACATTTTATTTATTATGATTAAACGGTTGAGCCAAATTACAATAGGTAGGTAGATATGCAGAAACATAAATAACAATATACAGCATACGATGTTGCAAGAGGTACAATATGTCTAGATTTAAGTAATTAAATTAATAAAATATAGATTTAAAAAAAAAACAATATACGAGTAGTACAAATAAAAATATCAGTATTAAAATTATTTACATGTTGCCTGGTTATAATTTTGAGTACCTCCCTACTTGTATTATACACTGTACTCGCTTTTTCGGCTAACGTATATTTGTTCCGTTCCACTTTCGGTGAGTTCGATATAATTCCAAGTGTAAATACGTATATGCGTTTTCTATGCACGTACGTTATTGGTGTTGCCTAAAAGTTAAAAATCAAATCTTTTAACTATTTATTTCTACATAAAGCGATTGAAAAATAATGAAATGCTCTGTTTAAATTAATTCACAGTATTCATCAAATAGTAGTTATAATAATAAAACAAACGAATTTAAGTCAATAAAACATAATAGTTTATGACAGTGGCGTGTCCAGAAATTTTCAATGGGGGGAGGGTGGAAGGTTGTACCTTATAATCAAGGTTTGGATTATAGCATTAAGATTGCAAAAATATTATGTGACACTAATATTAGCCGAAATATCACTAAATATGCAATAAAAACAAGAAATATGCGAAAACTGAAATTTTAAAATAAAGTCAAGTACAAGTTAAGGCGTGACAAAAAATAATCACAATACGTTCAACCGAAAACACAGTTAGTTTAGTAGATAGGTTAGTATACTAGTAGGATGTATTAATATAGTATATATATAATATTTAACGCTTTCAAAACTCATTCAATGATAATCGCAGGAGTAAATGACAAAAAAGAAGCCTATCAAAATCAGAAGATAACAAAAGTTTAAAATTAAAAACGAATACAAAAGGCCAGCACGTCCGTGAAGTCGGTAACGATTCGGTCTACTTGACTTAATCTAGATAATAATCTAAAACGCGTTTATTAAAATAATAACATTTTATGACCCATTTTAATTAAAAAATAGTTTAAAATGCAAAAATATCTAAAAAAAACCAGAGAGAGCACTAAAATATAAAAAATCGCAAAATATGTAAAATTCAACATTCAACAATTTCAGTTTTATATATTATGAAACAAATTATAAGCTTACTCTGTTTTCTCTTAAGCATTTTATAAGAATTATGAAAATGCTATAAAATCCTACCCTAGCTGTTACCTAATAATATATTTAAATGAATTGTTGTACTAGATACTAGAACCAAAAATATAAATAAGGGGATCTATAGGAAAACTGTGGGGGAGACATGATCCATAACCTCCCTTCTTTTGATCACCACTGGTAGACGAAAATAATTTTTAATAAAGTTACTTATTCTAAGAAACGCCGAGGATGAAAAATAATGATACATAAACGTGTTAAATTTATTCGTTTTTATTTCAATAAGTTGGAAGAATAATTTACATTTTAATTGATGAATATCTCTATTTGAGTTTGAAACTTTTTAGTTTCATGTCTAAAAATTATAAATTAAGCTCATAACTAGTATAGTTAGATGAGATAAGTGAGTCTCTCTTATATCTTCTCACTTAATGTTAATTTTTACATTGAACATATTTTTATTTATTTTATTATTAATTATAAGAAGTTTGTTTTAAGCCATAATCATCTATATTTCCCAACTGATTATCTTGTTAATTAATATGAATAGTATATTGCAATAGTTATCGAGTAATACTCGTGCTGATCAATGATAAAGAGCTCATGCATTTTTTAGTCCTCGAGAAATAAGTATAAGGATATGCAATTCATAGGTATTTATAAAACACAGACTCTTCATTACTTTCAAAATCTCTGATGTTTTAGGACTTGTTTCGTAGAGACAAGACCAATGGGGGTATCTCAGACAGTAATTAACTTAATAGCTCAAGTGCTGATAGGCGTGATCAATACCCTCTAAATATGTTAGTTCAGTTTATGCATATTTTGATCTTGGTAGCTTTAACCTGGCTATAATTTGGTTGCGTATTTGATAAAACATTGTGTTGAAAAACTCTTACCTGTTGAAAATATGACTATTAAAGCTCCTAATTCGTTGGACTGTGTTAAGCATATTTGAGTAGATTTCAAACTGTCTTTCTATATTTAGTATATTCAGCATTCTAGTGTTCATTCTGTTTTGAAGTATGATACAGTTGTTTGGGATCCATTCACTATTGTCAATAAATGTCGAGTCCAGTGAACATTTCTCAAGTTGTATGACTCTATATTGAAAATTGATTAGCCTTCGCATGATCACTCTCCTATTCTTCGTTTGCTTAATTTAAAATATTTATTAGACAGAAGAGACGATAGTAATTGTTTTTTTTAAAAATTAATCAATTCTGAAATTGAAACTTCTACATTATTAAACAAAGTTAATTTTCTTGTCCCTCCGTAAAATTATTGTCATTCCCAATCCTTCCTCGCTCAAATATTCCCCACTAAGTACTATTTATTTAAAGACAATCCAATACTAAAAATTATTTAAATGGTCATTCGGGACCCATCATCCTTTGTTTAATTTTTATATTATCTAGAAGTGGTTTTGTCTATAATTATTTCTATTTAATAATTATATTTGTCATTTATCTTCTGTCTATTGCATGCATTTTTAAAACTGGGTCTTATTCATATTATATCAATAAATCATTCGAAAAATCATAAATTATTAACAAATTAATTTACATAAAATGTTATTATTTTAGTGTGGTTTCAATATTATTAATATCATAATCAATTTCAACTTTTTGTTGCGTAATAGTATACTATATTTCAGTTTTGTTGACCAAAGTTTTTTTATAATTTATATAGGTAATTATTATAATCTTTAATTATTACTAATATTAGTCATGATTACAAAAATAGACAACAGACTTGTTTATGTATTTCTTTGGTTACAGATATATAAAATAGTTACAATATATAATATAACAATGATGAGATTAACTGGTCCTATTATGATTATTTTATAACATTTTATATTTTCTAAGTAAAATGTTTTAATGATAGACAGTATTAGTTCATTAATAATGTAGCCATTGTAGCTCCATATTGTTCATTTCAACATTAACTAGGAAACAAACATTTTCTTATATTATATAAGACATAAGTATCGCTATCATAATTTTAACTAACCTATGAAAATAGATTTTAAAAATGAACAGGATTTTCTTTTAAAATAATTTTTTTAATACAGTGGGTAAATATTGATTATTTATTGGTGTTATAAAAATGATAAATGAGATTTAAGATTGGTCGTTAAATTATCTACATTAATAAAATCTTAGACTCATTCTTAAACCAACCATGATAAAATTGAAACATAAAAATACTCTATTACATAAAATGATGACTAAAATAAGTAACAAGTTTAAAATAAAGTTATTACATGAAAATGTCTGGGAGGTGTGTAAACACTGAGATGAATGTTTGCCAAGTGTCGCCTATATATGGATAAAACAGTTATTTTTTTTTCAATTTTACGTTATTTTTGCTCATAACTTAATATAGCAATACTGCTAGTAATATAAATCAGCGTTTCCTGTTAACAATATTTTTCGGAAAAATAAATACTCATGACTTATTTTCTGTGCCTTGATGTAGTGTCGTCACGATATTTATCCGATCGTCGTTAAATATATAATAAAAATCTTTTGTACGAAAATTAAATTCCTATTACAAATATTAATATTAAGGTAGTGACTTGTGAACGTTAATGAATACATGAGAAATTTTATGATTTAAATACCATAACAATACTCAACGTGAAATTAACGTATTTTAAATAAAAATTAGTAACTATAATTATCTACTTATAAACTATATATAGTCAATAAGTAGATATTAAATGAAAAATCTATTTAAAGTATCTAATGAATAAATCTAGTAAATATAAAAATACCAATATCTATTGTAGAAAATAAATTAAAATAATTTAAAATATTACTTGTAGACATTAAAATGTTCTCAAATTGTTCGTATTTATATTTGATAAATAAAATGTATATTTTTCCCTAGAAATAATTAAGTTAACTTATTCACTCGAGAAGTTTAAGACAGTGAATCATATTTTAAAATAATTTAAATAACACTTTAATACAAAATGTCTGATTTAAAAAGAATTTAATTTAAAAAAAATTACCTATGAAATTTTAAACTGGATGAGAAATTTTCTCCATATATATTATTTATGTGATAAATATCTGAAAAATTATTTATCATATTAATTTGACCTATATTATCCGAGTGCCATATTCAACTATTCAAGCATATTCCATTTGAGATTGAACTTATGTTTTTAAAACTGATCAACGTAAACTACAATCGATACCCAGGAGTGTCTGATAAAGTCCTAATTTGGTAAGAAGTTATTTTGAATGAATCACATAGTTTTTAAAAAATATAGTTCAAATCAAGAACAAACCCCATTGATGTAACTTAAACATTAAAAATTTATGTTAGCTATAGAATAATCCAAAGATAGAAGTATTTGTTTTAAACGACAGGGGGGAAAGGTGAGGGAACGTAAAAAGATAGTTATTTATTTTTTAATTAGTTTTACGTATCCTTACATTCTTACCTATAAAACCATTTTTCACTCTTTAATTTCCCTTCCCTCCCTTATTTACGTCACTGGCTCTTATAATTCTTTAGTCTCATAAACTATGAAAGACAATTGTAAATTCACAGTGACGACCAGCCCTCAACAGTTACATCACACATGACGAATCACAACTTTCATTCATCAGAAAACACTAATCTCGGTGTTATATTCTCGATTTCAATACAAATCCTAAAAAAATTTCTAGTAGCACCAGGTGATGAATAAATTATACAAAAAAAAACTTGGCTGAGTAAATCATCTGAGCCCTACGTTTAGATACTAATCAAGATATATGTAGGTTTACCCACATTACTATGAACCTCTGAGTTTTTTTATTGTGAGTATATGTGGTATAATATATTTTGAGTACAATTATTATATCATATTGTTACAAGTGGTCAAATACATACCTTGATTTTATGGTACTATACGACACTTACACCACAGAGTTTGATAAAAAATTAAATTACATTAATGAAAATGAGAACCACGATGTCAATATAAGCCTTTCGAAAGTTGTAAATCTATATCATGTTCGAACAGTAAGTGTAATCATTATTTTCTAAGACCGACTTTTTTTCAAGTTTAATCCATTTCTGTCATTTTACTCACGTCTTTCAGTTGCTGTTCAATGATTTGCAAAGAAACGTTTAAGAAATTTTGGCAGCACCAAAATAGGTTAATAAATACATTTTCACATTTAATATGGACTGACTAAAGCATAGATTTTTCATAAGTTAACTCACCATAATCCAATATTATTGGAGTGAAATTCATCCTAACTGGGCTTATGAAATTGATGTCCAAACTCGTTGGTCAATTATTAATGTTTGAATGATGGCATTATTGATGAAATATTAGTAGGACCCAAATTAATAATCTATATGAGGAAATATTCAATTTAAATAAGTAATTTACATTTTTTAAAACAACTAACACAACTAGCCACCTTGGGCTGGTGGCAACAGAAAAAAATTCTCTGAAGACGGCTTACTTCTCCGCCTCTTATTTAAACAATTGAATGCCTAATCCTTTTGCAACCAAAAGATGGTTCGTCTGTCCATAAAACTTCCGACATGTTCAGTAATATTTTTAAACAAAGGTGGCGATTTATTTAGTTCTATCTCTTTCTGCTTCTGGTCCTAAGTCTTTCCTTCTTCTTCCTCTCATCCCGCCGTGTTCCTGGTGAATCCACTGCTTTTTCTTATGACGGCCTGCCGCCCATTCTACCCCGCGTGTATCTCCTTACCTCCCCCATACTGGTTCTAGAAAAAATAATAATGATGACCAGCAACTGAACAGGGGACAATATTTCATCAGGGGACACATAAACAGTAAACAACTCATTTTAGCATAAATTTAATACATACATGTCTCTTAGTATAAGGAAAGGGGGCTGGTTAACAACCAACCCCAAACGACTCACCTCCCAGAAAACAGAGAGGAAGAGCTTTCCAATTTAATAGATACTGAGGGGTAAACGAACCACGATTTCAAGTTCCCTTAGTGACAATCATCTAGCGAGGCATGATAAAATAGTCTGTCGGGGAGGCGGGCCGAGCCGGGGAATATCGTTACCTTACAATGAACAACCCCAATCGCCGATTTAGGGCACCCCAACAGCTAGACCTAATCGAGTTCCCTCCCTTTTCCCTTTCCATAACTCTGCCAACTTCCCTCTCTTCCTCACTTTCCAGCATCCCCCTATGACCTCCTCCTACCTTGTGTTTTTCTTATCATCCCAACATTCCCCCACTAACCCCTCACAGGTTGCCCGTGCGCTTTTTTTGCCCGCAGACCTCCTTCCCTTCTCCCCCAGTCGAAAAAAAAATTGCCCCTACCTCCCCCATTTGCTGTCCAAAACTCCCTTTTCTTCCCTATCTATGGACCAGCGAAATTCCAAAAATTTAATTAAAAAACACAAAGTAAAGATTCAATTGTGATGTAGAACACAGTTCACACAACATAAATATATTAAATCAACTTTATTTAACAATAAGGTATTAAATATCTATATTTATTCTTTCTATCGAAATTTTTCATATTTAAATCTAATTTTCCAAATTCATTTCTACGCCATTTCCCCTCCCAGTCTCACACTCACATCTCCACCCTCTCTAATCCGACCCCGCCAACGATAACACGTAAGATTACCCCTCTCCCGTTCGGCGACCCCTCTGTCACTGTAGGCCACTTCCTGCTGTATAGACTTTTAAATTCTCGCTTCCGTGTAAGGAACTCAAAACCAACTCCTTTACTCTGGTGTATCTTCCTTTCATTCCGGGCTTTTCCTCTAAACTTTTAACCGTTTCAACCCCCCCTCAACATATTGTATAGTTAAAAAATATTAACATCTATTCTTTTGCATTTAGCTGCGAATTTGATTTAAAAAAAAAAAAATACTTAATACTTTTTTAAGAAAAATTTTTAGTTTGAAAAATTTGTAGGCAATAATAGTTTTATAATTTAATAATGTTCAATTCTACTGTCAATAATTATTAATTGTTTAAAATATTAAGCGTTAAACATAAACATATTGTATGGTTAAAAGAATTTACATTTTTTTGATGAAAAAAAAATACATTAATAGTTAATACTTTTAACAACAATTTTTGAAGTCTGAAAATGCATGGTAATAATAGTTATAGTCCGCGCAACGAAAACTGGCCGGTTACCCCCGAAACCCGCCCGCCATGAACGATTCTCAAACTACGCGTTGCCGCTGCGATGTTATACAATAGGCGCACGCGGTGTGTATATATATTATATCACGTATTGAAATTATGTTTTATACTGATAATTTTTTAAACCATTTTCTCTCATGATTGGTATAATAATTAATTAATATATACCATGTGAACAAATAATTTTAAAAAAACGCGGCAATTAGCTTAATAACCACTTATTGACAATTGCCACTAGAGTCGCACCAGTCACCGGCCAGTTTTCGTTGCGCGGACTTATAGTTTTATTGCAGCTGTAGTTATTCAATTTAGTACAATGTACAGCCACCGTTGCGACACAGTCTACATTTTGTCAACCACCACCACTGGCAACGACACCGTCGACTCTCCCATCTTGTCACAAAGGCACAGTGCTTGACGGGAGGACAAGTCGCACCGACGAGTACCGGTCGCCGGCACTCGTCTTGCTCTCGTTCACCAACCGTTGATACGACACCACTCAAGTTTCTCTTGAACGTTATCTACATAATATTGTTATAAGTATATTACCGTTGTAAGACAACCACATCTGTGTTCACTACGAATAAACGACCTCCTGCGGACCTAAACTAACATTCCGGTGTTGCGTTGTTTTTTTTAATATTGTGACACCCACATCCACACCGCCACAACCATCATCTCATCAGGACCGGCCACGCCCACGTCAGCATGTTGGCGCAAAATCGTGATAGATGGAAACATAACTATTTGAATGTATAGCCTAAAAGGCCTTTACAAAAAAAAAAATTACCTTCATCATCGTATTTCGTTTTATTACTACTTAAAAATATTGAAATATGGATACATATTATAATATTTGAAGTTCCACAATTGTCTTCTCATTAATATTCATATTTTCATTTCCATTAATACAACAATAACATATATTGTATATTACTATTTGTTCATATTGTAAGGATACAATTTATACAAATAGGTAATATATTTAATTTAAAATGTATTCTAAAGGTAATTCAATGGCCAGCACGTAGTTCAGACTTGACACTATTGGATTTTTTTCGGGGGACATTTGTTAAGAATACTGTCTATGAAAAAATATCATTCAGTAAATATGAAAAAAAGTGAATTGAATTGGAAATTGAAAATATCCTTAAACAATTCAAAACAAATCAAAATATTTTGAACATTTTATCGTGTATTGAAAATGCAAATATTAACAATCGGTGAAAATGTGATGTTTAATACCACCAAAAGACCAAGATTGATTTGATCGAAAACCGATTTTGCGTAAAAATTTAAGTTTTTCTAAATATTTATGTCGTTGTTCCCGGTGCTTTTGAAAACTATTGGGAATTTAAAATGTTGACCTCCTGAAGCACCAACTAGATTCACTTTCCCATCGAACAAGATACTGTTGAAGAAAAATTAACTTTACCGTATCAGCCACCAACACCAAATGATTTTAAATAATTAAATATTATAAAAAAGCAATTCAAGCGTCTCCACACCACAGCTTCTGCTTTTCCCGCTGACGCTGCCTACACACTCCCGCGCACGACTACAATAGCTCACCTGTGAATTTTATAAATTTCAACAAATTGTTTTAGGATCTAAATTTTCATCAGCCAATTTTTTGATATCATTTAACTATTTTAAATCATTTGATGTTGGTGGATGAGGCACTAAGGTCAGTTGATTTGGTTTCTGATTTTGGATAAAAAAATGAGGGAAATCGTTCCAGATATTGGGAAGACGGATTAACACTGGGAGCGCTGTCGACGCCTATCGTACTGATGGTTGGGCGGGTACCTCCCTACGTGGAGTCGGGACATTGTATATATTTTCCCGAAATTTCACATATATTTTGCTTTAAGTGAAATGTATTTGAATGTATTTGATAATATTAGTAGAAATTGTACGTACCAACGTATACAGTTAGCTATAAAAGTGTAAAAAGTTTTGATACCAAAATTAATTTATTATAAAAAGTAAAATAACCAATGTAAAACTACATCTTTACATCCCGAATCGGAAGGTACAAATTGTTTCCACCAGAGCGCGTTTTGTTAATCTTTTTCCCCAATAGCTGTTCAAAGAAATTGCCCCACGTTTTTATAATATAAATAGATAAAAATAATATAGGATTAATACCAGCTCTTCGACTGCTTCTTCTACTGCTACGATATTGTTTTTCACAGCAAAAATTTTCATTGTCCATCATAACACTGTTCATAGGATGTTGTGATATCCTTACTACATTGTATTTAATTGAAAAATATAAACTATATGCTGACAACATGTATAGTTGGATAATTTAATGATATTCTGTATATTTGTTGATAAATGTTATTGTATGATTCTTCATATACACCACAGAAAATCATTTAAATCCCCTCCCTAATGTATAATATTTAAGTATAAAATTAAAAACTTCCCTATACAAATACCTGGCTAATAGGTAGGCACGTGCCATGGCTAACACTTACATACATTTATATTTATATAAACTTTAATAATATATATAGACATGTTATAAAATAAGAAAAATTATATTTTTATTATTATTTATTGCATTTTGTAATCATATATATGAATAAAATAAAAATTAATCAACAAACAGTGGTTTAGAATGATCCAAAGTGTTATTGATCACTCGCTGCAGAAACGTCATCTTTAGTTTTTTATTCGTCCAGATAATGATTCTAGACATAATATTTTCAAAAATTATTTATATTAAGGAAGATTATAATAACAGTATATTATAATACATAGATATTCATTATATATAAACATGAATATACATACCAACTATTACTTAGTACAAGTGTGCGTATGAGGTATATTACAATATACTTATTATCGTATGCACAAAATTAAATTAATTGATCTATTCTTAAGTTTAATTTTCTGGCATTAAATAATAATAGATTTAAAACAATGTCAGGTGTAACGTTAATTTCTTGTTGTATATTTAGAAGTACCAAACCATTCAATCTTTTTTCCGATGTTGTGTTCCTAAGGTATGTTTTTAAATGCTTTAAAGTAGAAAATGATCTTTCTCCGTATTCTGTAGTTACAGGAAGGGCAATAAGGTATTTTAATAGTTGAAGAACTGTGGGTAAAACATTTTCATCAAAATGAAGAAATTGTGTCAATTGCATTTTTACATAGTTTCAACTCTCCTATAGCTCCAAGTTCAGTTTTTTCAATATCAACCATATATCTACGCGCTAACTAAGTTAATTATTTCATTTTGTCCATCATTTAAAATTGATGGACTTAATTTCTCTGGCAGAAGACAACTAAAATTTTTTTGTAAATTGTTGTGTTGTAAGAATTTGTCACGAGTTGTGTTGAAAAACTATCTAAGAAAGGTATAAATACAGTTAACTATAAAATTCTTCAATAGATTTGTCATTTAAACCCATTCGCTTATTAGATTGCTTTTGTGTTTTTGTTAAACCAAAACTGATGTTTAAATTTAATTCCTTTCACCAATTATTTACCTTTTGAAAACACTTCTATTACATTATCTGTGTAAGAACTTATTGTATTTCCAACACAACTTGCGAATTGGAGAGCTTGAACCAGATCAATAATATTCTCTGTCTGCAATTGACGACTTAAAGGAAAACTAATAGCAAATATTTTTCTAATAATATGAATGGGTATTATAAATTCTGATTTTGTTATGTCATCAAAAAGCCGATTTGCTTTAGATGATGTTTCTATGTCCAACCATACACTAATGTTTTCAAGAGCATCAATAACTGTTGAAAACATTTAAATTAAAAGTATTACTGAATCATGCTATACAGAAAATTTATAGCCGAGTTGCTTTTACTTCAAGTAGTTTTAGTTTGATAGATTCAGTCAAAATACGTAGGCTGTCCGATAAATAAGGTACAAAAATATACTGAATAATGAAAAATCAATTTATTACTTTAAAATTTTTACACAATAAATTAGACATATTTTTCTATTTTTCTACATAGTCACCATTTAAATTGATGCATTTTTCCCAACGATGGAGTAATTTGAAAATGCCATCTCGGAAATACGCAGCACATTTTCCATCGAAGTTTCATGACCTCCTCCTCATTTTGAAAATGAGTTCCTCCTAAGTGTTTTTTTAACGGACCAAACAAAAAAGAATCCGAAGGTGCCAGATCAGGACTATATGGTGGATGTTCCAATACTTCCCACTTGTATTTTTCCAGCCAAGCTTTGGTTTTTCCGGCTGAATGTGGGGTTGCATTGTCATGCAGCAGTTTCACATTTCCTGAGCGTAATTGTCCTCTTCTCTTGAAAAGAATTTTTTCTTTCAATTTTTTTAACGTTTCAATGTATCGGTCAGCATTTATTGTTTCATTTTTTGATAAAAATTCAATCAGTAAAATTCCTTGTGCATCCCAAAACACAGTAGCTATCACTTTTTTTGAGGAAATTGTTTGTTTGAATTTTTTTGGAACTGGCGATTCGGGATGTTTCCAAGTCATCGAGTCTCGTTTGTTGTAAGGGGTAGAATAATGAACCCATGTCTCATCTCCTGTAATGAGGTGATCGAGGAAGCTTTCGTCATTACGAGCACGATTCAAATGCTCTATGGATATCCGCATACGTTTGGTTTTGTGGTCTGCTGTAAGCATTTTCGGTACCCAGCGCGCACAAACCTTACGAAAATTTAATTTCTCATGAACAATTTCTTTGGGAGATCAAGATGTGTGGCCATTTCCCTAATCTTGAGTCGTCTATCCGATCGTAGTAGTTTTTCGACTGCATCAATGGTTTTGGCGGTGGACGTGCTTATTGGTCGTCCACTTCTTGCCTCATCTTCAACACTTTCTCGACCTGAATTAAATTTTGTACACCAAACCGATACACTTTTTCGAGACATTACTTGTGGGCCATAAACTTCGGTTATTTTTCGATGAATTTCAGTCGGAGAAATATTTTGAAAATTAAAAAACCGAATGACGGCGCGGACTTCTTCTTTTGTGCAACATAGATACTGGTTTTCCATGTTTATAATTACGTAGCTGACGGAACACTAAACCATAATAGTTATATCACATAGAATATGTCGTTTGTTACCTAAATTATCAATTCTGGAAATTTCCGGCCGATATGGTTCATTGTTTACGCTAAAAATAACTTTGTACTTTATTTATCGGACAGCCTACGTATGTTGTCTTTTAGGTGTTCGGAAAAATGTGCAAATTTCTTACGTATAGCTTTAACATTACAAGCAAATGATGTGGTTTAATTCAAACTATGAGAACTGCAGTGTATGTAAGAGGAAAGAGGGAATTTTTTAAATATGTGTGCTTGTACCCCATAAAACTTCCCACTCATTGAAGCAGCTCCACCATACCCTTGTCCCTTTAAATAAATTAAATTCAATGATACATTTTCAAAGGTTTGTAATACCTTATCAGTTAATCTTTTCCCATTAACATCATGTACAAGAGTAATGCTACACGTCTAGTATAAAAATAATATTTAATACAGTAATACAATATAATTTGTGAATCTGATTATTAATACAATTTTGATGATAAAAACATTTATCTAAGTCGAGTAGTTTATTTTTTTGAATGTTTTTGAATATCAATATTTTTTGATTAAATAAGTTAGGAACTTGGTAACAACTTTTTTAAGAATTTGCTGCATGATTCTTAAATTATTTACCATATACGTTAAATTAGCATAGTTTTTTTTTTGTCAGGTCTTTCTGTAACACCCTGTGTAATATTTAAATTTATAAATAGTAATATATTAATGAAATTAATATAAAAATTGCAATTGAATATTAGACTTAATCATTATTTGAAAAATCTTTTAAATTTAAATTTTAACCAAATTTACGAACTTTGCTATTTCACTCAATAAAACAATTGAATTTCACTCCCAAAATATTATCTTCCACAGTAAATACCAACGTTCTCTGCAGTACTTTCAGTGTTTTCAAAGTCATCTTCATCACTATTTTCTTCATTATTTTCTCTATTGTACAAATACTCTGGTCGTGTTGTAGAGTTTTCATCAAATATTATTCCAGTGAATATAAAATAGTTTATTAAAAATATAATAATTATTTATTACCTATACCAATAATAGCAGCATAGCACTCACCTATACTGGAAGCCAACTCTTTTGCATATGTTAAACTTCTATCAAGAATACTTTGAATATTATATTCATCACTTATTTCTTCAAATTCTGCTTTAATTGAAGGAGTAGATTTGTTAATGAAATTTCGACTGTTATTTTGTTGACGTGGAAATATGAATTTATCAGGTTTTGATAAACTGTTTTCTTTAGATTTTGTCTGTATTAAATTGGCATCATCGATGTCAGCTCCAAGATTATTTTGTATATGGTTCAATAATTCAATTCGAGTTAATCTTTTCAGTAAATCATTCATGCTAAAATTTGACAACAAGTCATACATCTTATGGTTCTGAATAATTCTTCACATGGTTTACTGCTAAAATTCCATGGCAAAAACATGCCCACCCTCAATGTATAATTATTATCACTGCGTTTTTTTCTAGTATAATTAAAGATTCAGCATTTAGTTCAATACACATGTAGGCATTACTCGAAAGATAATTACTTTGTAATGTAAATGTCTTTTTTTAGAATAAAATATCACATGTGTAAAAAATATACACTGCTCCATATGCGGTATATTTTCTCTTCGACTGAAATAGTCTTGTCCAATATTTTTATTAATTTATGTGAGCAAATTTTTTCTGATTTTATCAAATCTTAATAAATGCTTACACTACAGATACCATCTTAATTCTTGGTTTTAAGAAAACACAGGGAATATAAAAATATCTCAATAATTTTCATATCATACATTATCAGGGGTTTCTCATCTTCTGTAATCCAGAAGTATGACCGAAACTTTACTTATTAATTCAAGTTGCAATAACCATACATTGGTTGATACCAAAATCCGCAATATGTGAAAGGTTATTTTCGTCAATAAAATGCATTATGAAGAATTAGTCACGCACCAGTATGGCACAGAGTAGATTTACTAATATTTCATTTATATATATAGACAAAGAACTAACAAACGTTGATAAAAAATTTTTAACACCCCCACGTTTAAGATTGAATGTGTGCCTATGTACCTGTTGAATAATTTTCTAGTAAACTTCAGAGCGAAACGTTATTAAGATAATCTTATTTTAAAAAATCCAAAAATTGTAAGTACTAAACAATGTTTAGTGTATAGTTAGTATAAACATAATATTATGCAGAGTTATTTATTTATTAAAACATAAAACATAATAATAATAAAAACATAACATATAATTTCTAATTATCTCTGTATACATCATCATAAATACCACTAGATAAAATAAATATATTTATATATTGGATTGTTTTTATATTTTAAAGCTTTAAAATAATTATAATATTATTTATTTCAGATAATTGCTACTGGTTTTAGGTTTAGATTAATTTTATAAATATTATAAGTGTTGTAAGATTCTTAATTTTTGATTAATTTTCTGTGTGGTAATTATATTGCGTTCATATAATTTTGAAGTGAATAATAATTTCATAATGTACTCAAAATGTTTAGAACATTCTTGTTTCACAATAGGGTTGGGTACATTATGATAAGCTTGAGTCATCAATTGATTAACTAAATGTTTTTCGCTTTTAAAACTGTCATAATTTTGTTGGCGCATCTATTTGTATTTGATTAGAGACCAAAAATATGTTATCAACTTCTTCACAATTAGATTTATCCAAAGCACAATTCAACAATCTAAATGAGCTTACACTCGCAAAAGAACATCATAGTGTATGGCAAGAAGGGTTCCTACAGCAACAATCTTTTTGCCGGAAGATAGAAAATAGATTCTCAATAGGATCCTGACACAAACGATTAATTATTAAAAACTTTTGATCATTTGGTCATTATGCTTCTTATCAAATGTGGCACATCGTAAATCAGATAATTTTATTTTCATCTATGATTGTGTATGGCTTGACGGGAGCAATGATAACATTTTTCGATTTGCTGTACCCTGGACACTGATCACAGGTTATACATACTGGATCAAAGCCAACTCTTCATTTGTTTGTGCCATCTCATCCTTTTTGACACCAGTTGAACTTAAGAAGTACGACATTGGCAATTTCCATTTATTGTATAAACCACGTATCATGAACATGATGATTATAGTGCGTTTCATTAGAGCTGTGACTCGACGCTAACGCGCCTCGTGGTGTTTTTTCATTAGGGTTTCTAAAACTAGCGCGTAAAGTTACGCAGCAAATTTAAACTTAATAACGAATACCTATTTTACGCATTTTTAGGCTGTTTACTAATATAATCATTAGCCAGATGATTAATGTTTTTGATGAGTGGATTTGTAGTTACGAAATTGAATAAATTATAAATTTCATCATCTAATTCAAACGTCAATATTCTCTTGTCCAATATATTGGTTTGGATAACACACACTTCATTATTCAAATATTTTCCTACATTAATATAATGATGGCCAAAACATTTTAAAATTAATGATATACAATCATTATTTAAGGTGATTGGACCAGCAGTTGAATTACATATAAAACCATTAGAAATAAATTCGATAGATTTAAGGATCGCTGACGAAACCTTTATTGAGACATCCCAGGAAGATAGAAGAAAAAAAATTGCACAAAAAAAAATTAATTAAATTACAAAACCAACACAATTTAAACTTACGTCGTTGTAAGAAATTTTTTTTGTAATCTTTTTCGATATCGATTGAGTTGGCTCTCGGGGTGGATCTAATATATATTATAATTAATAAAAATAAATATTTTGTTTTATAATTGAATAAAATAATGGCTCACCATTAAATTCCGAAAATGAATATTTTTTTTTTTTAAATTGTTTGTATATGTACTCGATTGGCTCCTGTGGTGGATCTAATATATATATGTATATATATATTGTTTTAAATAAATATTTAAATTTTTAATATACTAAAGTAACTATTCATAATTATTAAAATAAAAATAAAGTAATTACCAATAAAATCTGAAAATTTCAGAAAATCGAATACATTTTTAAATTTTAAGTCCCTAGTCCGGCTTTGTTGACCATTATTAACAATAATAAATATTCTTCGCTTATACATTTTAAAATACAATATAAAAATTTAAAAAAATCGATGCATGAAAAATTATAGAATTTTTGACCAAATGCGCTCGATGAAAACGAAGTACACAAAATCAGGATGCGACAATGCGACAACATTTGACGTCATGCGTCAAGTTCAACAAGCTCAAAGGTCACCGTTTCAAAACCATTCTAACGATAAGATAAAGTTTTTTCAAATTATATGTTATGGGTACTCATAATATGTACTACCGTGGTAGACACGAAGCTTTGTATTCTTAATTTATAACTCAAATTTTGTACTACAATTGTGGTGGTGGGCTCGAGTTGTCCAGAAAACAATAACTTGGTGCAGGATTACGGGGTAAAATGTACTTAGGGTCGCCAAAAACTGTGTTAAATATTAATTTCCCCCAAAAATTTAATTTGGAAAAATTGATCAGCAGTCCTGATACTATAGATTTCCGGTTTCAGAACCAAAAAAAAATCGAAGAATAAATACCAGATACTTTCCGGCACCACCTGAAGAATGCCTGGGTTGAATGCACTAGTGTCTACCTCACAGCTTTCTTCATAGCCTTCTATCATGTCTAACGATTTATTATACTCTAAACAATATTTAATTGCCATTTCATCTGCCATCATAACACATTTTTTTTCTTGTGGAGACATAGTTTTGCCCATCATTAAAAACTAAAAATTGGGTCATATATTCTGGAATAAAACCTGGCATATACTGAAAGGCTTTGAGCCATGAATGTTAAGTACCTACACCTGGTAGAATAATATTATTTTTTCTCATAAATTTGTAAGCAGCTGAAGATTTATAAAACATTGAAATAGCTAAATTTTTTTCATTTTGTAACCAAGATTTTTGTTTTTTGAAGTAAATTTTATGTTTTTATCAAATAATTAAGGGTCCAGTTTGTTTTGTTTTTGTTTATTGTTTAATTATTTTTTTAATAAAACAAATTTTTGCTCTTTTCCTAGATATTAGTTTTTTTGTTTTTCATTATTTTCCAATAATTCCTCATACTGCATAGTCTTATTTTTATTAGGACTAGGAAGTTTTACAAATTGAGACATATTTAATTTCGTACCTGGTGACACTGAAACGCAGGACTCCCAAAATAATTGTCATAAATATCACATGTACTAATGTTTGTTGATTCTCTAGTTTATTTTTATTTTTTTGGTGTTAATATCTTAATTCTTTAGGTGAAAAATCTTGAATTGTTTTACTACCGATTAAACTCTTTTTATTAGAAATTGATCTTACGTCTTCTAATGTATAAAAATAAAATATAATTTATTATAACAATTATAAAATCAATCATAAAGGTATTTTTTATAAGTTTATGAAATAATAGCAGTGTACTTTAAAAAAATGTTGTTAAATTTTACAATAAAAATCTTAGGAAAACAGTAGTAATTGTAAACATTTGTATTTCTTTAAATTTTAACCTCGATATTTATATATATATACCCACGTAAATTGTTTTCTTAGAATTGGTGGTAGAAAGTAATTGTTTTTAGAATGATAGCAAAAATAGGATTATGTTTTGATGGAGATCAAACGCTGGAGAGCAGCGTTTAGTATTTTTATTACCAAAGGATATCGTTGATTTTATAAAACATTTGTAGGTCAGTTGATGTTATATGGATCGGAATGTTGGGGAGTAGACAATAAAATAGAAAAGATGGTAAGTGTAGCAAACCAAAAATATCCAATTTAAGTTATAGGGTGGTGGTGGAGGGAGATAGAGCACTGTTTTCATGTAATTGTAAAATTAATAACAAAAGATTAATTATACATCTAATTTTGTTAGATTGAGTGCTCTTTGTTTTTAAAAAGGTCATTAATCTTTTTATTTTCCATTTTCAGTAAAATTAATTACCTTTTGTTATAATTTAATAATAGATACCTATCATAAAAAACTTCTGTTTAAAAAAAAAGATTTTGACACCGAATACATAAAATAATAGTTATAAATCGTCACTTAAGATGTAACACCTCATATCTCATTTTTCTCAACTTTTCAGAAGAGCAATAAAACTGGTTTAAATGGAACTAATATAACTTTCTATGATGTTTTAATTTTTTTATAATCATGGAGTTGTTTTTTTACCTTAAAAAAGTTAAAAAATTAAAAAATATGTAAATAAAAAAAAAATCCTGAGATAGCTTGTGTTGTCGTTTGTAAACGTTAGATAGATATAGTTGTCTAATTAATTTAACATGCATTTTTGTATAATACTTTTTAATATTAATAATTCTAGGTAACACTACTGGTTATTATAAAAAAAAAACAATTTAATAAAAATAAATGAAATTAAACTTTATTAATTAACATAAAAACATATTATTGTTTAATAAAATGAATAACAAAATAAAATAAAATATTAAAATTATAAAAATGTTCCTTTAGTCTTAAGTTTAAAAATCACAATATGTTGCAGTTAAGATTAATTTACTTTAATTAATAACAAATACATAAAAATTAATACAATTTAATCACTATTAAATACATTAATATTGCTTGTGACATTGCTTTCGGTAATTTGGTTATTTCGTTTTTTTCTTCTTGGAACCTTCAATTTCCAAAAAAATGTCCTGCCTGTACTTTTCAATATTTTGCTGTTGTCGTTTTAACATTTTTCTGCTTTCATTTTCGCAAGGTATATTATCATAAAATGAGTGCGTATCAGATGGCATCATCCCCTTTAAAAACTGTAAATCATTCCATTTGTCAAGAGGTATTTTAGCTTCTGAAGTGTACAGGTTTGGAAATGAAGATATTGATTGCACTTTTTTTGGCCTGCCTGGTAGTTCTTTTAATTCATCATCGAAATTGAGCTTGTAATATATAATTCCATTAGGTTCATATTGTAGCATACGTAAATCAGTTACAGTCGGATCACCAGAACTTCTTCCAGGACGTATAGAGCTGTATATCATGTCTTGGCTGTAATTTTTAAAGAAACTGTAGTTCAACAATTTTGCACGGTATGGCATAGGAACTTTTCTTGCAGTTATTGTATGAACTACGAACTGACTAGGCAGATACACATCAACGTTTTTGTACTGGCGTTCTATAGTGCTGTGTACACTATCACACTCCATTTGAGTGTGTCCTTTTTCCAGATACTTTTGGATGATCGTTACCTTTTTGGACATACTCAAATGTAGTAGTGCATTTGAGAGCACTGAATTTCGGTTCTGATAACAGCACCCGTCTGAATATATAATTACCGTTTTTAAGGACTTGTTCAATAACTCATTGATATAATCACATAGGCACGATGCAAATGTGGTAGCACTAAGTGAGGTCTGTGTTTCATCAACCAATATGCCATTGCATCGTGTGTTGTTAAGTCATAAACTGTGTAGTTGTGGGCTGTTAATTTCAATTTATAGTATGCTGCACTAGCTTTAATATAGGGCACCGTTTGAACGGCCATTAAATCGCAACATATAGTGTGACATTGTTCATTTTGAGCAGCAACTTTGTCGTTATGTTTTTCATTACGTGCAGCTTCTTTCTTGGCCAAATGCTTTGAATAGACCTCTTCAGAAACCTGCTTATTCTCGTAACTGAAACAAATATCACACTTGTCCTTTTTAGGGATGAATATTTCAATATTCTTCTCTCTCTTTATTTTATCAAATGAAAATCTTGACATGGGTGCTTCAACATTTTCTAAGCATTTAGTTTTGTACATTTCATACAATTGACTCCAAGATTTTATGTCTGTTTGCAAGAAAAGCTTCTTTGAATTTTTTCTGCAATAATGGGATGGTAGTGTTGGTAAATTATTGAAAAAGCTGTTCAACGTTAGAAGCTGTTGGTCCGATCTTTTTTTTTTCATTGGAGGTTTAGTTGTTGACGTGAGATCTTCATCAACAAATAAATCGGCCTCATCACTATCTTCTTCATTTTCTTGCGGAAAATGGGTTGAGGTTTTTTTCACTGGCATATTATTTTTATGGAAGTTTGCGAGCCAATAATGAACTTCAGATTTTTTCAAACCCAATGTCTGAAGGTACATTAGTTGGCAAACTGGTACTCTTTTTTCATGAACTTTTAGATAATAGAAGTAGCTAGAATTTCTTTTTGAATTATTGTTTCCTGTAGTTTTTTGTTTTGTTTCTTTAATTTCAACCGTCGAACAAACGTACATTCTCTTGGAATCCCAAGACATATTCTTCCAAAAGTCGTTGAATAGAAATTGGCGATCTTCTTCGCTTACAGAATCACAAAGCCTAGTAATCCATTTTTTGCAGACTGGTGATTGACAAGGAGGCCCCATAACCCGAGCGGCTCGTTGAACATCTTGAAGTATTTTATTTGTACTCTTTGCATCTGCCCTCCTAAAACCTATATAGGATTCTCCTCTCCTTGTAGAAAAACTAGACGTGTTAGAGAAAAATTAATTACAGATTTGAATTCAGCGCTTCAAAATCTATAAATATAAGTGCAAAAAGTTAAAACAGCAAAGTAGTCGCAGGACGGTGTTATCTATCTCAAGTATTTACATTATATCTATATATATAAAAATTTCGTGTCACGATGTATGTTCGTGATAATCTCCGAAACTACTGGATCGATCATGACGAAATTTTTACTATGTGTGTAATTTGGCCGAACTTAAAAGATAGGCTAATTTTAAAAGGGAAAGGATTAATCCCGGGAGGTGCTAAGACAGGAATTTTGAGATTTCAGATAACAATTTTTGTTTATAAATGGTTGCCATGGGTTTATAATGATAATAATAATAAAAAAAAACTATTTGCTTTATTTTTTAAATATAAATTATAATATAATATCAAACTATAAAAACGTGAAATGAAAATCTCTGTACAGGCTAAACTCTGGAACTACTTATCAGATTTTTTTGATTTTTTTTTTTAAACGAAAGAGTATTTCACGAAGAAGGTTTATATGAAAGAAAATTTTAGGTTGCTATTGGTTAATCGGTCATGTTTGTTGATTTGTATTATTATTTGTTGTCAATATACATACATATAATATAATATACCAGAAGATCTGATAAGTAGTTCCAGAGTTTAGTCTGTATAGTTATAGTCTCTGTATTTATATAGTTAGATATATATATAAATTAATGCTCTTGGGTAGATTAGACCTCTGGGAATAAGATAAGTTAATTTACAAAGGTTTAAATTTGTTTTTTTTTATTCATCGGTACGGTTAGATTAGGATAGGATTTTGTATAGGTAAATTGATTATATTAATCCATCGTAGGTAGAATTAAGTACAAACAACAAACTTGGTATAACTTTGATACTTTAGAGTTAAATCATACACTTACGTACTAACAGCACGGCGGGGTCCGCGATCTACCACAGGTAGATTGCCTACCTGATATAATGTACTGCTGCGAATCAGAATTTTTATTCTGGGCAACGGAAAAGTTAAGATAAATTTTGAACACCATACACCGAATATTAAATAACGAATTGAACAAAGTTTGAGTCATACAGAGTTGATACATTTAACGGGCAACGGAGTGCACGGGATCAGCTAGTATTATATAATATATAACAATTAATAGGATAATATTTACAAGTTATTTACAATAATCAATATATAACAAAACAATAAAACTATATAACAAAAAATAAATATATGTACAGTTTCTGAAATAAAACTATTTAGCTGTGTAACGAAGAAGCTCCCCCATAAACTCTTTATCCAGTTCGCTCCATCATCGTCCTCTGGCATCCACCTCATAGCCGAGTTCAGGCCATTTGTCCTCGGGTTCATCTTCCCTATAAAATTCAAAAAGTAAAAATGAATACAATAATTTATAAAAGTATTAACTTACTCTATACAGTAATGTCCATGTGCAAATGTGTGTATTTTGTCCTCTAGCACCACCCTCTTATCATCATAATTGTTATAAGTTAACTTCCTGGTCTTTATCGTCATTAATTGGTGGTTAAACGACCTAATTGAGACATTCTCCCTATACAATTCTACTCCTTCTTCATCGAACAAACACTTCCTATGGTTAGGCTTTCCTATGGTTTTTAACCACATGAGCTCTGATACTCTTCGCTTTAATCTTCTCTCCTCCTACTCTGTCCTCTCTATTCTCTTCTCTAGCATATACGTTGAAAGCATAAGATTTCACACATAAATGAGTAATAAAATTCCCGTCCACCTCATCGGAAAAGAACCCCGGGCTCTTCTTCCTATCTACCACATAACATGGATGGTTATTAGGGAGGTTGGCAGTATCCATCCGGTCCAGTAAGTTAGAATTAGCAGCCAAGTCAGCATAAAAGTCCCCAGTATGTATATGGTATATCAATGAATCTGAAAAATAAGGATATTAATATATTATATACATGAGAATTGCTTTAATATATTTACTTGTGTCAGTGTACATTAGTTTAATTTTATCCCTATAGTGCCTCTGCATAACGTCATAATAGTACTCATACATTAATGTTTTTGAAATTGCAATCACTGCAAATCCTGTAAATAATAAATGTGATAATAAATGTATTATAAAAGTGTAATTTAAAAGTATATGTACCAATATATATAGGTTTGTCAAATTTAATGATTTTGTTTTCCAAAGCAACAGCGTTTAGGTTCTCACCAGTTAAACCCACCGTATGGCATATATTGGGACATAGCCCATCCATACAAGTTGCTACCTATAAAAATTTAAAAAAATAATAAGTATGAAAAATAATAATAAATATATTTTTTTTTTATTTATTTATATAAACGCCAAACGGCTTTTTACATATAGCAATAACGATATTACATAAATTAACGTTAGTGATATGAATAATATACATAAATGATAATGCTAACAATATACTAAATAATAAGAATAATAATAATTATAATATAAAAATTACACACGTTAGGAGAATATAAAATTTAAGGCCATATATCAAAATTATTATTATTTAAATTGTGCATAGCTCTAACAAAGGGATCATTAGATAAAAAGTTTGAACGGGATGTTGGGATGTGAAAGGAATTGGTTGATCTGGTATTGGTGGTAGGAACTTTAAAGCTAATACGCTCAAGGAGACGTGGAGCATCAATTTTACCCTGGATTAATTTTAAAAGGAAGTTACGATCAGCAATTAGTCGCCTTTCCTCGAGGGAGAGGAGATCAAGCGCGTCCATGATGGGTAGGTATGAGTGTAGGGGGTGTTCAATTTTTAATAAGAAGCCTGCATAGTTTAGGAATCGAGTCTGGACTCGTTCAGTAAGTTTTATTTCCGTTTTAAGATGAGGATTCTAAATGATTGAACCATAGTCGAGAATTGAACGAATGAGAGCAGAATAAAGGGTTATAATGCAAGGTGCTGAGTTGAAGTGTTTGGTGTGGCGTGTTAAGACGTAAGGCCTTACAAGTGATATAATCAATATGAGGTCTGAAGGAAAGTGAGAAGGTATATATTATACCTAAATCCTTAACTTCAGATACACGAGTTAGGGGTGAGTCATTATAAGTACATACGTAATCCACAGGAATCCGTGATCTGGAGAATGATATGATTTTACACTTATCAAAGTATAGGGTGAGGCCAATAGCCTGACACTAGTTAGTAAAATTATTGAATGATGATTGAAGGACGTCACAATCAGTACTGGAAGATATCCTGGAGAACAGCTTAGCATCATCAGCAAAAAGAAGTAAACGGGCCGACGGGACATTGCTAAATATTGAATTAACAAAAATATTAAATAGTAGTGGAAATAAATGTCCACCTTGCGGAACGCCAGAGGAAGCTTTAAATTTACTTGATGAGATATTGAACAACTTAACATATTGCCATCTATCCACTAGGTATGAGCGAATCCATGATAAAAGAGGAAAACCAATTCCCAGTTTATCCAATGTGTAGATGAGAGAGTTATGATCAACTGAATCAAATGCTTTTGAGAAATCGGTGAAAATAGCGTCAACTTGGGAATTATCACTAAAGGCATCACGGATAAAACAAGAAAAATCTAGAGAACTGGTTATAGTGGAACGACCAGGAAAAAAGCCATGTTGGTCTGTAGACAATGTAGAATGAAGAGGGCGTTCAATTTTTTTAAGAACTATCAGTTCAAAAAGTTTGCCAATAAAGGGAAGATTTGATATCGGTCTATAATTCATGACTAGAGTTGGATCACCAGATTTTAGGATCTGTGTAACACGACTAATTTTCCAAACAGCTGGAAAAGAGCCCTCTGTGAGAGACTTGTTGAAAATAGTACAGAGCGGGGAGCAAGTACCTCACGACATTTGAAAAGCAAAGAAGCTGGAATATTATCAGGGCCCACCCCACGGACATTTGATAACGTCTTGAGAGCATCAGATACTTCCTCAATGGAAATTGATAAATGGCTAGGTAAGAAGGAGAACTGCTGGATTTCGATATTCATTAGACCTAAGTTAGGGGCAGCTGAAGGTTGTTTATAAGTAGAGGCAAAGAAAGAAGAAAAAAGTTGAGCAACATCAGGACCATTAGCAGAGATATCATTCAAGTATACTTGATTAGGAATCGAAGAAGAGTCACGACTCTTATTAATGAAGGACCAAAAATCACGTGGGTTAGAGGTAAGTCGAGATTGAGCAACATTGATATGAGTCCTTAAACATGATTTAGATAGCGCTTTACATTGAGAATGTAGATTGGAAAACGAGTTGTAGTCATGAAACAAGCCAGTTTTTTTGAATTTTTTATGAGCTGATTTTTTTTTAAAGAGAAGAGATTTGAGAACAGGGGAAACCCATGATGGGAAGGTTGATCTACGAAATGGTTTAAGTGGAACGAATATAATATATACTTACAGTCCTGATAAATTATCCACGATTTCTCCTTAGTCTCGTCATAATCCTGGGTCTTTACATTGTTCGCCTTTCCGTACCTCTTACTCGCCTGTACCAATCCACCACGTATACCTATTAAAAAATATATAAGATTATTAAATACACATTTAAAAAAAAATAAAAATAAAATACTGACCATTCTCGAACATCAACAACATGTTATAATCGTGTAACAACTGGAGCTTTTGACCTGTAAACTTTAATATTGCATCAAAGCTTAAGCCTTAAGTCATTGTTTGCTTATTATAGTATTTGTTTGTAATACCTAGTTACAAAGTAAATAACGCATACAATTTCATAATTTATTTTAATGAATAACTATAGATATTACCTACTTAATGATTTACATTGATGTTAAATTTACTATTCATAATAATACATTATGAGAAAATTGTTAGGTGCCTTCCTAAAAAAAATGTTAGTCTACCCCATAAGAATTATAAGTTACTACCTACTATTGATTATAATTAATTAAACATACATTTTATGTATAGGTAATAATTAATAATATACCTAATACAGTTAAAAAGTTAACAATGTATAATATGTTACCACAACTTGAGTTTCATAAAATATACCTGTTTAGTTATACTACTTCTAATAAAGATTTGAATAGGTTCCTAAAAATATGTTGATCTAATAATTATAACTAGTTATAAATAATTACTGTAAATAACACCTACGATGCAATCTTTTCACCATTTGGTAATGATCTCCGAACATTCCATTTAATGTTTGTTATTTGTTGGTATTCTGATATCCATTTGTCAATATCTTCAATATTCTATAAAGCGCGGGTCACATTATGCTGGTTGCCAGCTGCTGCTTACCAGCGGCTGGTAGTAGTACCAGCAAGCAGCAGCGGGCAATCTGGTCACACTACTGTTGCTGCTACTCGCACTCTCCAGTTAGTTATTCACTATTCAGCAACCATGTCGTCTGTCGTTTCACGTAAAAAGTTAATTAAGCAGTTGTTACGAGAGGGTGTCAGGGAACTTAGTTTAGAAATGCTTAACCAGCTTCACCACAAACAGAGACGATGGTGGGTCAGGCCATGGATACAAAGAAGGGAAGAATTAGGGGCATCGTCAAGACTTCTCCAAGAACTGAAAGAAGAGGATCCAGAAACATACAGAAATGTTTTAAGAATGACGGTCCCTCAATTTCAAGAATTGTTAGAATTAGTTGAACCTTTAATTAAAAAACAAGATACAGTATTCAGACAGGCAATCCCGTGTAAAACGAAGCTGGAAATTACACTAAGGTATCTCGCAACTGGAGATAGTTTTAGGTCTCTGGCGTTATTATTTAGAGTACCGCACAACTCAATTTCAGTTTTTTTACCTGAAGTGTTGTCCGCTATTTATGAAGTTCTCCAACCATTTATTAAGGTAAGTAATATAATTCAAACTTATTTTTGATTACTTTAAGTAATAATCACAAAAAAATGGAACAAAACTACAAAATCTAAATTAATAATTTGTTTTTTTTTTTTGGTTATGGTACGTATTTAAAAAATATCACATCATATAAAATAAGTTATAAACAGTTTGAAATGTAAAAACGATGTATTATATTATGCTTCTGTACATTTTTATAAACAAACTCAAATAATACATACAATACAATAAATTCATACAATACATTTTATATATTGTCGTCGCCATTATGCAACAAGTCTTCGGGGTTTTTACAAATACTTATTAATGCTTCGTTCAGAATATCCATGTCTTGTGGAGACTCTCTCTCCATGAAGCACGAGCCAGATGATTCACTATAATATGTGTTTTCAGGTTCACTATGTATAGTAGTCCCAATAAATTCGTGATGTGAAGTTGGACTAATGCTGTTTGGACGACTTATGACACCACTTTGTGATTGTGGTTCATTGTAATTTCCATATAAATTTGCGAGTCTCTCTTCAGTTATTAGGTTTTGAAACTTGCTTTGAAGTATAATGAAACTTTTCAAAGGGAGCTCTCGCATTTGAGAAGCAAGATGTTTGCCAAAATTGTCATATTGGTCTTCTGTGTCTGCAGTAGCCATTTCTGCTATCTTTTGTAATTTGTTGATTGAATTTTCAAATCTATTCGGAATTTGTTTAGTACACGGTAATCCTAATTTTATACGTTTCGGTGGTAACTTTTCTAATGACGGACGCTTTCCTAATAACTTAGGTTTACAAGAAGAAGATGTTGAGGGTTTAACAAAACTTTGTGACTCTGGCGTTAACACTTGTGATACTTCAGACGTGTGCTCAGTGTCACTTTCATTATCAGCAATACATGATGATGAGTCTAGTTCGTCTTCAGACATTGAACATTGCTTTATATTCTGAAAAAAAAGTATCTTATACTATCTCGTAACTATCAGAGCAGTTTAGTTTCCACGACTTATACTTTTTGAATTTTTACAAAAATTTTAAATCGATGGGGAATAATTCGTTTTTTACTCGACTTTGTAAACATTTAAATTAAGATTTTATTAGAGTTTAATAATTTTTTATTTAATTATTCTTAGGTACCAGAGACAACGATCCAGTGGGAGGAGATCCAGAAAGGATTTGAGCATAAATGGAATTTCCCTAACCTCTGTGGGGCTCTGGATGGGAAACATATTCGAATTAAACGCCCTCCTAATTCGACATCAATGTTTTTCAACTACAAGGGAACATATAGTATTGTGTTATTTGCTATGGTAGATGCAGACTATTGTTTTAGATATATAGATGTTGGACAAGATGGTAGAGCCAATGACAGCACTGTATTTAGGAACTCAACTTTAAAAATAGCACTTGAACAAAACCTCCTCAATTGGCCAAAAGGAGGACTTTGCGTAGGAGATGATGCTTTTTGCCTGACAACATACTGTTTGAAACCTTTTTCACACAGAGGTCTAACAGTAGAAGAGAGAGTCTTCAATTATCGACTATCGAGGGCCAGGCGCGTAGTTGAAAATGCGTTTGGTATTTTGGCTAGTAGGTTTCGTGTTTTTAACACGCCTATACCACTAAATGTGAATACCGTAGAAATTTTAGTGAAAACGGCTTGCTCTCTACACAACTGGCTACGACAAACTTCTCCCAGAACATGTTTTCCTTCAGGATCTGTGGATGATGAAGACTTAAACACGGGGGTTATAGCACCAGGGGCGTGGCGAGACATGCCGAGCTTAATGCTCCCAATAGACCGCCTCTATTCTTCAAATAATTATGGTCGAACTGGAGAAGAGGTTCGGCAGTGGTACATGCATCAGTTTATGACAAAATTATCAGTTCCATGGCAAATGACGTCAATTGGTATAGAACCAACACTAACAGTCGAAAATGAATAACTTTTTTAAAACATATAAGTGTATGTATTTCACTATTTCATCAATATTATAGATAATGTAATAAAAGGTAATATAACCAAATATACATCAAAGTATAACATTAATTGACCCATGTTTTCTTATTTATTATAAATAAAATAATACATTTCTGAAACTAGCATTTGTAAAATTATTATTGACTTTTTTTGAGCTATTTATAGGCAGTTGACAATTTTGATTTTTCTTGGTTTTTTTTTAAATGTCTATAAAAAGAATTTGGCTGGCCAAAAATTGTTTAAAATGTAATGTAACGTTTATCATAAGTTCTACTTATAGCTATTAAAAAAATCAAAAAAAAACTACCACACTATACTAATATTATTTACGTGCGTTTGAAATTTAAACTTTTACGAAATCACGTAAAAAAAACGATTTAGCCGCAAACGATTTCTGATATTTGTTTTTAAAAAAGAACTATTATTAACTATTTTATGTAAAATACCTATAATTATTAATATTATATATATAATAAATATCAATTGGTAAGGTTAAATATGAAACTTTAATAAATACATGCCAACATACAGTTAATAGATACATTAATTTTGAGGCATTCTTAAGGTTTGTAATTATACAATTTATAGTATTATTTCGGTATTAATATATTATTCTTAATATTTATTTATTGATAATTGATTCTTTATTGTTTATCTATTTACTTACCAAATTTGAAGACGATTCTCTTCCTATGATAGATCGTTGCCAGAATACTTCAGCTGAAGAAAACCATGCAAGCTTTGGCTTGTATACATCATCTGCACCGGCACCACTTTTTTTTGATTTTTGAACCTTTTGCAATTCCTTGCGGTAGGTATCACGTAAACTTTTTATTTTTTTTTTCAAAGAATCAAGTGATCCTGGCAAATCTGACATGTGTAAGTTGTCTAATAGTTTGTTGTACGACACCTCTTTAAAATTTCTATTTAAATAGTCTTTCGACGTAACGTCCCACAAACAAGGATAATTTTGAAAAACGTTTAAAAATGTTATTATTTGTTTTGTAGTCCACTTTAACTCAGACATTATTAATAACTTTAATTATATTAATTAAAAATTATAAAAAAGTCACAACTAAAACACTTCACAAAAAAAAACACGTGCTTTCTCGTTGCTGATAGACGCAATAGTGGTCAGATTGCGCTGCCGGCTGGTGCCAGCGGTCACGTGATTGATTATTCGCCGCTGCCTGCTACCAAAAGTTAAACATGTCCAACTTCGTCAGCCGCTGACAAATACTCGCCGGCTGGTGACGCCAGCGCTGAATTTTGTTGTCACACTAAGCTGATCGACGGCTGGCAGAAGCGGCTTCTTCAACTCGCGGCTGGCAACCAGCATAATGTGACCCGCGCTTAAGTCACTCCTGACTTCCTTAATACCATTTTTATTCCCAGAAACCTTTTCATTATTAAAGCTTTGAGAATACATCAGGACTCAGGAGAAGAATAAGTAATACAAATATAATAAAAAAATCAGTAGATATAATATTATAGTTCAAAAATCAAAAGTCATAACCACAAAACAAAATTATTATTATAATTATTGTTATTATTATAAGTTAAAAATGATAATTTTGATAATAAGTATGATACCATTCATAAAAAGGCGGCAAATGTATATCATCAGATTATAAGTTAAATTGATAATTTTGATAATTATGAACTGTTAGGCGGCACATTTAAATAGACCAATCAGGAGTATCAAATTGATACCGTGTCCATAACAGGGTGCAGTATGTTAAAATGCTTCCCGCCAGACGTCGATTATACTCATCTCCTTCATACATAAATATAAACTGAGGTAGGGTTAAAAAGAAAATATTATTTATTAGTTAATACATTTTTAGTAAATATTTACACCAGGTTTCTTATCCTGTGTAATATAAAACGTGATGTATCGATATCAAAATTTAAATATGTAAAAACAGTTAAAACGTTTCATTTCAAATTTTTCCCTGATACGTTCGGAATCAAAAATCGATATTCTCCTGAGGCCATACACTAGCTGCATTATTATGTAATATTGAGTTTGCCTATGGATCATACTAGATGAATGTATAAACTCACGAAACGATATCTGAATTTATAATAAATTAACTGATATTAGTAAATCTAATCATATTACCTACAATATTTGACTATATGTATGTTTAATCTTACTATAGCCTCATCTTCAGGAATCGTCCAATCATAATGACTTTCTCGCATCAACATAGACAAAACTCTCAATTCGATATTACATAGTCGAGAAAGCGATCTCGCATGTTCAGTCCAAGTTCCTCTCGCCTGATTTTTGGATAAGTAAATACTGTTGATACAACCGTCTCAAATGAATAATCGTGTCTGGGTTGTTTAGCTGAACGGTCGGCGAATCAATTATCTCACTGAATAAAAAAAAAAAAAATATATATAAATACCGAGTGATTCTTTTATAAAACAACACTAATTATTTCAAAAATAGTAGATTGTTAACAATAGTTGGGTTTGTCGGGACACACGTCGTTGCTTGTATATTCCTGAAAACTGTTATTGTTCAAGTATATTATTCTTAAATGTATTTAATTTAATGTATTTATACTCATATTGGTACGAAAGAATGGTAAACTAAATAACTTATTTGTTTTCCAGTAATCCTCTAATCTAGGCATTTTAATTGTTCCCATATGAAATAACAAACTTAAAAATGTTTTCATTTCCAATATATTTGTATTTACCCAATTACTAATTCTAGATTTGTCAGAGACGGAATTCAATAAAATTTCAATAGCATAAATAATAGTTTCATCGACAAGAATGTCTCATAATTCATCAGTTACTAATAAATTAAAATAATCAATTGGCTTGTCTCCATTTGGTAAACACTTAAGTCCAGGTGTAGCTGTATATTCAAAATGGTTTAGTGGACCAGTTTAAATTTGTAGTACTATACATTTCAAATAAAACCTCACCGACTGCATTCCCTCCAGAACCCACATAATCACTTATAACAATATTTAATAAATCGTTACCTTCATTTTCCCCATCATCGCCATCAGAACTATAATTACATTCTGATTCATCATCAATTCTTCTTCAGACGATATCCATTTATCGTTTTCCAAAATATCAAGTAGCTCGGCATCCGATAATGTGTGTTTTCATACTTTTAATGGGACTTCGAGAGCAATCAACTCTTGATGGACCGGCAGGAAGGTCCATGTTATTATAATATAAAATAAGTAGATACTAAATTATAAAATACGAATAATAAAATGAATAATATGTCTAGAAAAACAACAGTGTGCAAATCGCAAGAATACTGTAGTTATTTTCAATAAAACTTAATGAAAATACACGTTAATCAAAAAACCAACTGCAACGCATTGTTTATTAATACTTTCTGAATGGCCATGATAAATATTGAAGCAGTATCTCTGTGGCCGAGTTATTTATAAATATCTAAATTTAAGTGCTAGTGACAATCACAGATCGGCGGCGGCCGTCAGCACGCTACTACTAGCGCCGATCCGTGATCGGCGGTGGCAGTGAACGTGTAAAATTTAGAGTGAATTGACCTCTTATAAAATTTAAAGGTAAGATTATTATTCAGGCAATGGGTTTAATATTGAATATTAATATTTAAAAAAAACAGCAATGGGGAACCTACATAGTAAAAAAATGACAAAAACGAGACAGGGGGGGAGACATAATACACATTTTTTAAAAGTAAATGTAAAAAAGACCAGCCATACATATAAATAAAAAACAAAAAAACACAAACAAGAGGAAAAACAGGGCCTAGGCCCTCACCTGCCGCACCCCTGAATGATGTTCAACGTATATGTCCCGTGAGGCCGCGATGGTGTCACTGACATACAGCTTCCACATGAGAGCTGCATATGACCGGCAGCACAGGACCCTCATGAATGGATCGTTGGCCGGATCCCATGAGCCGAGGGCGCCCACTATGAAAGGCACAACCACTGCCTCGCACCCATGTAACGAAGCCAGCTCGGCCCGGAGCTGCTCGTATTTGCCCTTCTTCTCAGCCGCCGCCGCCTCAAATGCAGCCAGCCGATTGTCGAACGGCACGGTGACATCCACAATGTAAATGCTTGGGCCCTTCTTCAGAACCAAATCCGGTCTCAAGCCCTGGTTGCCCAGGACTTGATTCTCGGAGAGGACCTCAAACCTCGTGGATGCCGCCTTCTCGACCCTGTCGACTATGGCGTTATGCCTCGCCATGTAGAGCGCGGTGTACCGCATGCAGTGGTCGACGACGTGGGATAGGCTTTCATTTATGTACCCACATCGTCTACACTTACGGTCACCGGCTCTCCAGGACGAGGAACCATTCAGCGGCACGAGGTTCAACCTGGCGCGATGGACAAAGCGCCAGTCGGCGAACCTCGTGAAGTCGCCATCTCTCAGGAAGTGGGAGGAAGCAGAGTGAGCGGCCACACACTCTACGGCTCTACCTTGATCTGGCTTAGCGATCAAGGCGTCGCTTCGTTTGAGCCGTAGAGTGTCACGCACAGTCCTCATGACCGCCCGCCTATGCTTGCCTATTGGCTACTCCAATCAAATTATTCATGTTTTATTTTTTATACAGCTCATACTCTTATTGTGCCTGCTAGTACAGACTGTGTATACATAATAACAAATAAAAAAAATAATAAATAATTACACTCATTTTTAAACTAGCGGTGATAAACGTGATATGCCGAGTGTAAAATTTTGTATGTTATCACTTGAAAGACGAAGACAACAAATGTAAAGTTCCCTTAATTAACTCATGCATCTTACAACCTCCAACTCACTTCTGTTACACTTTTTATTCTGTTTTATTATATATTACCCAACGTTCTAATCCATACAACTATCCTCACAGCTGTTCTATAAAATCTACCTTTTAATCTTGAAAAATTAATTTTCAACAACAATATTTTTTATTTTGCTCAACACTAGTTTGAAATAAATTACTAAATAAATTCTTTGTTATAATTAGTAATAAAACATTTATTCTTATGATAAAACATTAACTATAGGTACTATAATAAAATTATTTGAATGAATAAAATACAATTTTTCTTTAAATTGTAGCAAAAGTAAATTTAAATGAATTTTAATTAAAAACAATAAATTATACATAATTAATTTTTGTTCGTGATTAAGTCGTTACTGTCCGTGACGAAGCCAATTTTTTACGGGGTTTTCAAATTCTATTTTAGTAGAATTATATGTCTTCACTGTAAAATCTAATACAAATAAATAAGTTAAAATAAGATATTATAACATAATGATACAACTTCATTACTTTTTATAATTTTAATTAAGTTTAATGCTGGCAGTCATTTTGAAATCATGTCTACGAACTTACACTCTGGAGAAGTAAAAATTCTTTCATAAGTATTGGGGCCCATGAAATTATAAGTGAATTATGGAGAGAGTGAGAACATACGTAGCATGACGTAGCGTACATGTAAGCACTGTAAGCACTGCTTACACTTGAAAAAAAGAAAAAAAAAGTTTTTTAAATAAAATCAAGTCAAATAATTTTATAATTGATTTAATAAAAGTTATCAATTATTTTTACGATGCGCGTAACATGTTTGACGGTTGCTTACACAATTAGTAGTGGGTACAGGCCACCGCGCCACTACCCCCACAGTCATATACATTATTGATGTCCATAATAATTATTAGCGATTTATTTTCGTATTACTTTATTTATACTCTATGCCGTGTAATGAGGATTGAAACTGCTTATGCGAGCCTATTAAAAAGACATAGACAAAGTCTCATTGGAGGGGGCACGTATTATTACATATTTTACGTATTAGTAGAACATCATAGTATTGTACAATTAAGTTCAGAGGTAAAATATTTTTAGTTTTCCTACAATTAGTTATTTTAATTTTGTTACCTATTATTGAATATTATAATATAGGTATAACAAATAACAATACTATCTAAGAATATAATCTAAAATAATTGTATTGAATTTATGTTTTAAGCATTCAAAATACAGTCAAATAATAATTTATTTTCCATAAAATACATAAAAAAATGTTAGCTACTTATTATTAGTTATAGTAAAATAAAAATAATGATATTATAAAACCTAAAAAAACTTGAAGTTTTAAAAAATTCCACAGAGTCGGCCCGAGCGCGGATCCTTTTGGTACCCCGCACGTCACTGTTCATGATGTCCTCTCGGCTCCGGTCATCAGCGTCCTGTCGGACAGGCACGACTTAAGCATCTCAATCAGGTACTCGGGCATCCGCATGCGCTTAAGTGCGGCGTCGATCACTGACCACCTCAGGGAATTGAAAGCGTTATTCACGTCCAGGGTGACCAGGACGCACAGTTTCTTTTTACCGGGGGAGGTGGTTGCTTGGGTTGCGATGTCCAGGACGCTGTTGACCGCAGTCTCGATGCTGATGCCCGTGCGGAATCCAAACTGATTGGGCACTCTACTGCAGCCCCCGTGCTCGTCCAGGTACTTCTCCAGACGTTGGAGCAGGAGTTGTTCGAGTAGCTTGCTAGTTGAGTCCAGCATGCATATTGGTCTGTAGCTCGATGGAGCATCCGGGGGCTTGTCCGCGCCTTTCCTGTTCAACATTAGGTGGGCTCTTTTTCAACGTGGTGGCAACGTGAGGGCGCCTAAGCAGTTGTTCACTGTCTTCAGCACCGCTAGACTCAGCGTAGTGACGAGTGCCTTGAGGATCTCGTTCGGGACCCCCGATGGTCTGGGAGCCTTCCCTTGCGAGAATCTGCGGACGGCCGCTCGGAGCTCTTCGGTGGTGAACTCGGTGACGCTCCTCTGGAATTCCGGTACGCCGGTTTCTGGATCAAACATCCGGAACAGGTCGCAGACGACCGACGAAGCCGCCAGCCTCCAGTCCGTGGCGGGAGCCGCCGGAAACAAGGAGTCCGCTCTCTGGGCCTTTGCCCCTGGAATCCGCTGTGGGGTCACGGGTGCCAAACTTCTTCATAACCAGTCGGTAGGGTCTTCCCCAGCGATCCTTGTCCACCAGTGAGCAGAGCTCGGCCCAAGTCTTGGATCCTGAGGTCCCTCTTGACTGCGGAGTAGCTAGATCTGGCTTCCTGGACGCCCAGGTGGCCGGCGCGCCTGAGGCACGCCTTGTACCGTTTTTGGAGTGCCAGAGACCATCGGCGTAACTCGGTGATCTCGTCGTTCCACCAGTAGACGGGGTATTTGTCTGCAGGGCCGGGCCTCTTCTTCGGCATGCAAGCGTCGCAGGCGTCGAGAAGAAAGTCTTCGATCTTATTTGCCGCTGCTAGGGGCCTTCTCCGTGGTTTCCGGCCTCGGTGGGGGACTCGGGCGCGTGGTCGTCAGGTGGAGGCTCAGGGCGTCTGCGTCGAGCTTCTTCACGGTCCAGCCGTGGTGGGAGTTGGCGTGAGGCTCCGGTCATGCCTGGTTCTGGTCGGGGCTAGCTGTGCTGAAGATGACGTAGTTATGGTCGCTCAGTGACTCGGCTTCCGAAAACCGTTCAGTCTGACAGAGCCACACCTCTGTAGAATGTGATATCGATGACAGAGGTGGCTGGTCCATGTCTGAATGTGGGGGCTGTATCTGAATTGGTGAGTAGGAGCCCTTGGCTGGCGGCGAGGTCGAAAAGCACGCAGCCCCTGGGGTTGCTGGATCTGGAGCCCCACTTGATGTGCCAGGCATTGAAGTCCCCAGTCAGGATGACGGGGGCGTTGCCTCTCGCCCTGATGGCGTATTCCAGGTCGCCCAGCGCGGCGTTAAACTCTTAAGTCGTGGCACCAGAGTGGAAGTAAAAGCTGAAGATCGTGAGGTCTCGGAAGGTCATCCAGACGAACCCGTTCCTGGAGCCCCGGAAGTCGCAACTGAGTGTGGAGAGGTGGGAGATGCCCACGGTAGACTTGCGGTCGGAGCTGAAGCACCACCTGTCCTCCTGACCATAGCGGATGACTGGCTAGGAGACGATGAGCACGTCCGCCGTTTGCGCCATCAGGTGCTCCGCTGCCCAGTTCACGTTCAGGTTGATCTGCAAGAATATATGCATCTTGACCGGCTTGGTAGGGTACGAGCTATCACCACGATTTCACTTTCCATAATGCTCGTAAAAAGAGCCTCCGCCTGTGGTGTGAAGTGTTCCGCTTCTGGTCCAGGCGGGAAGAGGGCCGATCGTATTGCGGGTAGTTAGCTCTGGAATAGGCCTTCTGCCCAGAAGCTTCTTTGTGACCAATTTGTAAGGTAGGCCCCATTGGTCTTGATCGACCGAGTCACATAGCGCCTTCCATGAGTTCTCCTTTCTCTTCCTGACCACCAGCCTTAGCGCTTTCAGCGCTTCTCTTGCCGCCTGCTTTTCCTCTCGGCACTCATCGGGATCCATCCTTTTGCGTGCCCTTTGGAACGTCCTCCTAGCCGCGAGCGATGTCTTACGGAGCTCGGCTATTTCTTCTGGTTCGTATATGTCGATCACTGGCCACCTCAGGGAATTGAAGGCATTCTTCACGTCCAGGGTGACCAGGACACACAGGCTCTTCTTACGGGGGGTGGTGGCTGCCTGAGCTGCGATGTTCAGGACGCTGTTGACCGCAGTCTCGATGCTGATTCCCTTGCGGAATCCACACTGGTTGGGAGCTCTCCTCCTGCGACCCCCGTGTTCATCCAGGTGCTTCTCCAGACGTTGAAGCAGGAGTCGCTCGAGTAGCTTGCCCGTTGAGTCCAACATATATATCGGTCGGTAACTCGATGGAGCATCCGGCGTCTTGACACCGCCTAAATCTTGGCCTGCACTACTAGTTGAAGGTTCTTGGTCCATAGCTACGAAGAAATAAATAACAAAAAACCTGTGTACACACAAATGCGCTTAACCTGGTTGCTGGCTGCTAGCGGAAGCACAAATAAAAATACTAAGGGTTTGCGAGCATTCCATCTTGGTTGTTGGTGGCTAGGCCGACACCACCGACGCTAGCCTCGCGCCGATTGTCTTTCTTCCGTCGTTTAGCCTGATCATCCGGGACACCGGGAGTTGATCAACCCCCCGGTGGTGAGCTTGTCCGCGGCCGCTTATTCGTCCAATCCCGAGGGTATGACTTATTTCACGGCTACCGTGCATCTCTGCAGGGCGTTCCCCTATCCGCAACCTGGGGACGCGCCCGGTGGCATGCTCATGCTAACGGGAACCTAACCTAACCTAACCTAACCAGGACCCTAATGGTGGGTCGCCTCCTAAGGTAAACTCGACGTGAGAGTAGGCTATAAAATTAAAACAACTTAATAAACCTAACCTAACCTTGTTTCATACTTACTCTTCCGAGACACGCCAAATATCCCCTGCAGCAATTTTGTGTTCTTGCACGGGACACAGTTTCCGGAGACATTGATATCAAATGGCATGTTTGGTTTATACGCGGAGAGCGACGAAAACCCGTACACAATACTATCGACGTCAACCACGATCGGATTCATTTTTGGAATGTCCTTTACCGTAAGTACGGTAAACTTGAAATTTAAATTTAAAAACACTATATAAAATACTGTCCTCCCCAATAAATTTAAAAATAATGACCTTGAAAAATACCCAATCAAACACAGCACCCTGGAAAATTTCCTTAAAACCATCAAAGACAATCCCTTAACTTTGAAAATGACCTTGAAAACATAAATTAAAAACATCCACTAAAACATCCCCACCATAAAAAAAAAAAAAAACAATCCCCCATTTGACATCACAATATATCCCAAAAACATACAAAAAAAATTTTAAAAACATGCTACAAATTAATTTGCTTAACCTTACTAGGGTGATGTGGAGTTGAATAATAGACAAAAGAATGTATATCAAAATGCCACTTACACCAGGTTGCGGACGATTTGAATGGTTTTGGATACCAATGGCTGCGGTGACGGAGGTATCGGTAGCTGGCGGCGGCAGAAATTCAAGCGACGTCCGTTGTCCACCAGGGGACGGGATGGCGTCTCGCCACGCCGGACTTCGGCATGCTTGCGTCGCACGCACGCGTCAACCAATCAACTGCCTGCCGGCACGCGGCCCCTGCCGTGGGTGCCATCGGTTTAGCGTCTCGTTTTTGAGCCTCGATTAGCTTGTCTTGATCCAGTTTCCGGTAGGCCCACCCATTGCGAGCGTTCGGCTCTTGCTTGCGCTGTCCTGCCGTCATGACACTGAACTCAACGTATCTGTGCAAGTTCAAGTACTCTTCGTCCAGGACCTTCCAGTCGTCGACCCAACACGTCGAGGACCGCGTAACGAATGTGAGGTCAAGGTGTGACTCGGATGCCCCCCTGATAAACGTCGGTTGGCCCTGGTTGTCATCTCTCGGACTGCCCCATTCCCTTGATTTTGCGTTAAAGTCACCGGTAATGATGGTTGGGCATGGTGAGCTCCTGACACTTGTCTCGAGCGCGCTCAGGAAGTCCTCGAAGTAGGACAAGGCTACGTTTGGGGAGCAGTAGCAGCTGTAGAGCCGATACCCATTCGACTGTATCCATCTGAAGCACTGCTGACGTGGTCCTGCGATTTGAATATTCTGACCGGAGAGGACGACGATCGCCGCTCGTCCGCTAGCGTCGGCATACCAGCCGTTTTCCTCGTCCCTGTCATGGTATTGTTCGCTTAAGGCGATTACGTCGATGCCCTTCTCTGCAGCCGATGCCAGGGCTAGGTCCAGCGCCGCTCTGCATACTCCAACGTTTATCTGTAATACACGGATCATTTGGGTCAGCGCTTGGCATAGATGTGGACCCTTGCACCCCCCTGGCAAATGTACTTGCCGCACCTCGGCTGCACCTCTACCCCTTGACTCTATCTCCAATATTTTGACGAAGGCAGCAGCGTCTGATTCCACTGCCGAGCAGTCCTTGGCAACGTGACCTTGGTTGCCACCGCGCTTGCAACATTTGCTCCTGTCGGGCCCGTCGCAGTCCTTGGACATGTGTCCAAAGGAAAGACACCGGAAGCAACGAGCTTTCTGTTCGCCTTGCCTCATCCTGCAGCTCACCATGCCTACGCGTATCCGGCCCTGAGCCAGCACATTGCGACTCGATGCTGTCGGAGCCAGAATGAGGGCCGTCTGAGTACCTCCGTAGCGCATCCTTAGGCTGAGTAACCTCACCGCATCTCGTTTGGTTCCAATTGCCGTTGCCACTGAGTCTGCCACCTCTTCTTCGTCTATCCACTGGTCCAGGTCTCTAATCTCCAGCAGAGTCTTCTGATGAAGAGTACGCACCTCGACTTCGTTCCCGGCAGACCTTGATACCTCCGCTCTGACTGCCTCTACTTGTCTGCGTCACCCTTTACCTCGATCAACAGGTCCCCAGCTCTCGTTCTCCTCATTACAACTACACGGTCTTCTATAACTTCTTTGTTTATTCCGCCCCTGATTTTTTTGACGAGTGCTGGAAAGTCCTCCTTGCTACCCATGTTCACCATTATGGCTTGAGGGCGCGTTCTTATGCACATGGGTCTGTCCGCGGTTTTTGTCAGGGGTGGAGCTACGGCTGGGTCCTTGACCTTACTGGCTTTCCCCTTTTTTGCAACCTAAGCCCAGGTTCCATCACTATCTGCGCTGCCACCACCAGGACCTTGAGCCGATCGGATATCATTAACATCGTGCCTTAGACCCTTCATTTCTAGGACGAGGTCTGCAAGAAGGGATTTGGTGGTGCCTTCATCGGAGTGTGCAGCAACCTCGTCTACTGTACTCTTTCCCGCACCTGGCGGTCCGTCCTCTTCCAGTTTTTTCAGCATTTCCGCAGCGTTAAGGCGCTGTTTGCGTGCGCCTGTGGCTTGTCTAAAAGCATTCATTGCCTCTGCGAGAGCCGTTTGTACGGGCTTCGCAACATTCTTTGCTTTTCTTACCGCCTCGAGCATGGTCAGACACCTTCTGCCCACTCTGTTGAACGATTCCCTCTCAATTCTGTCTATCTTCTCCATGGCTTCGCGGCGCTACTCCTTCGACATCTTCTCCAATTTCGCCTTGTCAAACTGAACCGGCTGGGCGTTACTGCCACTGGCAATTAGCTTGTCGGCTAAAGTGGTCTTGCCACTGTCCGCGCATGGCTCCGACGAGGAATCCATGGCAAGGGGGAGGTCTTGTGACCCTTGCCCCCTTTGCTGCTACCACTTCTCGCCCAGCAATGAAGTAGTGCAGAGACCAAATCCGTAGGTATCAGTGACCCGCACTAACTTCGGAAACTGCCTGGCTGGTTCCTATTGGCGTCGTGTTCTCCAAAATTCAGGAATATGTTTCAAAACCCCGGTCCAACAGTATTCCTGAAAATGGTCCCCGTTGCACCAAGGAGGGGGGCCCCTTTTCCAGACGCTCTCGATATCCACCAAAATTGGTAGGACTGTTTGGGGGTGGCCCCGGGAAGCCTATCTAAATTTTTGATCAAATCCCTTCGCGGGAAACCCCGATCCCTTGGAAGGGATTTTAGACCCACAGACTATGGGCAGGACTTGAAGGGGTCCTTTGACCAAACCGAAAGGTGGAAGAATCAACTCTCTAGGTTGATTCCTCACCGAGTAATACTAAAACCAAAAATCGGGGGGGGAGGTCACTTTTAGTATGTAGTACACCGTGGTGTGCTGATACCTATAGCGTTGATCCCGTCCTTCCTCGGTAGTTGGATGATGAATTATCGCCTATCAAACTTTAACCTCCACTATGGAGGTAGTTTGTAGAATTTGAATTTCCCGCCGGGGAACAACTGTCGTGTTGATGCTCGAAATGTGTTTCACACCGGTGGAACGTTCCGCAACGCTATTTCCACGTGTTTATAGAACCAAGAACGTTATCGCACGGCGGCTATTGGCGGCCGTGCTAACGTATACGGAGTTATCAGAATTTGCAAAAACTTACCAGCCAGTCGTCGGACCAAGTCAGACGAGGTGTCCCCGGACTCGTTACACGAGGCCGCTTGCACCGAGCGTTTGGGCATGAACGTACGGATCTCCGTTCGCTGGCTAACCGCTGAGAACCTAGGAGCCTGAAAAACCAGGTTTTTCGGACCTAGTGGGGGGTGAGCTCGATGCGCCGTAAAGAAAGTTATTTGGGGAGGTGCTGCAAAGCTTTATCAGGCCGACTCTACACCGACACCGGCCCGAACGCGCACTTTTTATCAACGTAACTATAGCCTGCGTAATACGGAAGGCAAAACACACTTTATTGGGGGGAAATCAAGTTTTCTCGATGAAAACTTGACCGATTTCCTCACTGTCTGCACCGGTTGCTTCGGTCGTTAGTTCCACATCGATCGACACCAAAAACGCAAAAAACACAGCACTATTTCCTTGTATGCAGGATGATTACACGGGAGCGACGTAGAAACACGTCCTTCCACGACGACAGCCACCGCTGAACTAGGTTAACCTAACCTTTTTTTTTTTTTTTTTTTACATGTTGAACAGAACACTTAGGGTGGTACTGACGTGAGTCATTTCACCCCTCAGTGCCCATCGTTTATTAGTTAATACTTAATATTAATACAATTTACATTTACATTATTAAACATTATTATTATTATTTACAAACAATGGAGGGCTTCTAACCCTCAAAGTGTGGCCTTCGGCCCACAGATAGATAACTTAACTAGGGTTGATTATTAAAGCTTGACGGCGCCTTTCTTCGGCTTCTTTCATCGACAGCACTTGAGTGGCGAAATTACTGACAGCGGACCAATTCTCCTTGGAGCGCAGAATAATTGAGATGATGGTTCGCGGGCACACATCACACCCTAGAAATATGGCGAGGTCGTGTCTTCGTGAAGCCCAGGCATCGCAGACGAATAGAGTGTGGTTGGCGTCGTCACATGCGTCGCCGCAGAACCAGCACACAGGGGACTCTAACTTGCCAAATCGGTGTAAGTAATGAGAGAAACAGCCGTGACCAGTGAGGGCCTGGGTAAGATGAAAGTCGACGTTGCCGAATTTCCTCATCACCCAAGGCCTGATGTCGGGGATCAGCTGAAACGTCCACCTACCATTGGAGGAAGCGGCCCAGCGAGATTGCCAGTTAGAGAGCAACGTTTCTCGGATAGCGCTGGGTAGGACGCCAGAATGTCTTCCATTGAATAGATCGCGGTGCTCGGCTGCGAGTAGGTCGATCGGAGGGGTATCAGCGAGGAGTAGGACCGCGTCTCACGATACAGTGCAGTACGCTTGTTGCATAAATACACCATAGTGAGTTGGCCCAGTCATGCGTATAAAAACTATATATTTGGTGGAGTTGTTATCCGCCTAGCACAAAGGTCGACGCCGGGTTGTGCGGCGATCAATTATAAAATACGACAACGACAGTGTATAGACGAGGCCCGAGGTTGTTGCGTATGCTACTAAGTCGTGGTCGCTGCGTAACAATTTCGCCATCTAACAGCCGTGTATATTCCGCCTTTTTGTGTGGTTTTCATACTGTTTTTTCATAATTACGTCGGGGAGTGCGCGCGGTTTCGCCGTTCTAAATCCGACCGTTAAGTCTGTGCGTTTTCGCCGTCTTAAGTATCGTACCTTCAACATCTTCCTCATTGTCCTCATCACGCGGGTCAATCCATCGTCACCATCTCAAGTCTCCAGGTCCCGGTCATACCAGATTATGTGCATTATCACGGTGTCGTGAGTTTTTTTGTATATGTTTATTTTTTGTATAATTATTGAAATTTATGTAAAATATTAAGCTCGTGATAGCAACATATTGGTTGATTATTTTTACCTGCCTAATCCCCTTATTCAATACGGAACCCGCACAGCGTGTCCAATCTCCCGATTATTACTAAAGGGACTGGTACGTGTTACAACGCTGAGACCACGCTCAGCGCAATCCTGCGTTGGCATTTGGCTAGTTCTCTGATACCAGTATTGGACATCCTTCCAGACCATACCGGGGCACCGTACAATAAAATTGAGTGAACGACCCCTGCTAGTAGTCTTCGCTTTCTTGGAGTGGCAGCGCTTATGTTGGGAAGAATCCTTGCCAAATTTGACGCCACCTTTCCTGCTTTGGCGGCCACGCTGGCCGCGTGCGTGGTGAAATTGAGTCGCTGGTCGTTGTGGAGGCCCAAGTATTTGATGTTGTTCACCGCTCTAACCTGAACACCGTCGACGGTAATTCGGAGGTCGTTATGCGTCCTTGTGTTGGTAATCACGATTGCCTCAGATTTCTGTATTGCCAGATCAAGAGCCATGAACTTCATCCATCTGACGACAGTGTCAGCTCCTTCGGAGAGAAGTCGTTCCAGTGCACAGATGTCCTTACCTTTGGCGATGAGAGCCACATCATCCACGTACGCTAGGAATTCGACCCCTGAGGGGAGAGGCTCACGCAATAGGCCATCGTACATGATATTCCACAGGGTAGGGCCAAGAACGGAGCCTTACGGAACACCACTGGTGACGGCTGTGACAGATTCTGTACCATTTGCTGTCGAAGTTAGGTAGCGGTCACGAAAGTAGCTATGCAGAATACGTAAGATGGGAATAGAAATACCCTTGTCTTCGCAAGCGATCAGAATCTTCTCCCAGGAGGCTGAATTAAAGGCATTTCTAACGTCGAATGTTAAAATGCCAATCTTCTGACCCGCTGAAGTCTCCACACAGGATAAGAGCTTTTGGATAGCGGATATGGTGGACCGGTATTTCCGGAAACCAAATTGACAGTCCGCTAGGTCATCGCCTCGAGCCAGCTCCTCACTTATGCGGTTTTCTATGATCTTCTCGAATAGCTTACCTGCAGTGTCAAGTAAACACAACGGGCGATAGGACGAGGGTACGTCTAAAGGCTGGTCGCCTTTCCTAAGAAGAACAAGTCTGGCCTTTTTCCACGTAGTAGGGAATCGGCCCTGTAAAAGGCACTCATAAGCAATGTGAAGGAAAGGTGCAGGTTGTTTGCTGATGAGAATCTTGAGAATTTCACTCGTCACTCCGTCTGGTCCAGGGGCAGTACCGCTCTTTAGTTTTCTACACGCTGATTTCAGCTCCCCTAGGTCGATCTTCCGTGCAGGGGTTGTCAAAAAAAAATACTATCCGAAGTAGCGATGTTCTGCTTTTCAGCCACGTTACCCGAGCCTTTTCTCGTGGCTGATCGGCTGCTGGCGATCTTCTGCAGGCTTTGGAGTTTATCAATTTGCTCTTGCTGCTCGTTTACTCTGGCATCGGTCCTGGCTATTATCACCTTGACTTCGGCGATGGCGCTGAGTATAGCCGAGCTTTGGACATTGGTGCTGCCCGAAGTTTCGGAACCTACGTCTTTTGAGATCCTCTCAGTTTGTGCAGCTGTATCTATCTTGACAGCTTTGGGCATCTGTTCGCTCTTTGGGACCCGCTGGGACAGGGCGTTGAAGGCCTTAATCACGTTTTCGCGACTACCCTTGAGGCCCGCGATAACATTCAATAAATCGTCAATGGCAGTTTTGACGTCCGGGCTCCTCGTCTTGCTCGACCACACCTCCAGAACCGACGCCTTCTGGACTAAGAGCTTGTAGCCACCATCCTGTGTGGTAATACACTTACGGAGATAGATTACCGCGCTTTGAAGCGTGTCTCCATCTGAATAAGCTACGGGTGGAGTTGCAGTCTCCGACTCGGATTTTCGTCCGGAGGTAGAGCCCTGCCTCGCAGCGCTACCAACGGTCACAATGCATGCACCATTGCTGGCTGGGGAAGCCTGCCTCAGTTCTTCCACATTTTTACCCGACCCTGCGTTTTGCGTTAATTTTGCGGCTTGGCTCCCGCTCAACATTTGGACAGTTGATGAACCTGGGTTCTTTATATTCGAATCCATATAGTTCCCACGATTGGGCATGAAAGTTGCGGCCCCCCGTGGCAGAGCAGCGTACCACGGGGAAGGCTAAATACTGTGGGGGGCGCCAGGTGCCCCACAGGGTCCTCGTGGACACGTTCCTACTTCCGTACCAAGAGACCCCCATGACGAGTTGGGGGTTGAAGGGTTTTCTGTCAGGGTTGTCCTTCTCTTAGGGCATTTGCTCACCGCGAGCAGGCTGCCTCCGACCTTATCATTCCCGACCACCCAAGGTAAGGGCCGACTCAGCATTTTTTTTTTTTTTTTTTTTCCAGTGGTTGCCGTCCACTGGGTCTTTGCTGGTGCTAGCAGGCTACCTCCGACCTACCACCGCCCGACCAGTCGAGGTCAGGGGTGAACCTTTTTTTTTTTTTTTTTTTGTATCGCCATCAGGAAAGGGACTGCGTGAGCATTGCTACTCCCCTGACAGCATCGTTTATTAACAAGACAACATTTTTAATATTAATTTAAGTTACAATAATTAACTACAAACTAGTTTACATCAAACTTACATACAACAATTATTACATAATGCGGGGGCATCTAACCACCCGGTGCTTTGGCCTTGGGCCTACAGAAGTGAACTTAACTATGGTAAGGTTTTCTGCGCTTCAGTGTATTTCTGGTTTCTCGGCCCGCCTTTCTGGAGTCACGTACGTTCCCTCCTCCTTGCCCTAGGGCCGCCTGGTTTCTCTCTATCTCTTTCGTCACCTTCTTTTTTTGTCACCACCGCTCTGGCGAAGTCTCTGACGGCCTGCCAATTCGCGGGGGAGTCCAGCATGGTGGGCACAAGGTTGTCCACTGTGACCAACTTGCCCGTCGCATGTTCTAGTAGATGCCGTTCTTCATCCCAGGCCGGGCACTCGACTACAGTGTGCTCCGCGCTATCTGGGCTCATATTGCAGTGGTGGCACATGTCTGATACTTCTTTTTTAATTTTATGGAGATAGACCCCGACGCAACCGTGTCCAGAAAGGATCTGGGTTGCATGGGAGTCCAGGTCCCCTTTTTTTCTGCACCACAAATCGACGTCCGATATTGGCCGCTTAGTCCAGCCACCGGTTTTTGCTTCGGCGATGCGCGCTTTCCACTTCCTCATGGTAGCTGCTCGGGGGGAGAGCTGGCAGCGTGAGTCAGACCTCTTCTCGCTAAACATGGCACTCCTTTTTTCGGCCAGTAAGTCGGCCGGTGGACTGCCGGACAAAATGTTCGTAGCCGTGTCTGAAACCGTCCGGTAGCCGCATATGCCTCTTAGAAGCGCTTTACGTTGGACTCTATTTACAATAGCCTTATTCCTGGGAACCAAAGACACTGTTCCCGCCCAGGATGGTGCACCGTAGAGGAGAATAGACATTGTGACTGATACGAACAGCTTCCTTCTTGCTTCTTTGGGGCCGCCTAGGTTCGGCATAAGTCTCCCAAGAGCGTTCGCCATCTTTTCCGCCTTATTTGCCGCTGCTTCGACGTGGGCCTTAAATAGGAGGCTTCGTTCCACTACCATCCCGAGGTACTTCATATCGTTCTTCGGCTGGATGGCTTGTCCGTCAAGTACTATCCTTGGGACATCGAACTTGTACCTATTAGTAAACACCACCACCTCCGTTTTGGTCACTGCTAGAGAGAGGCCTATGTCCTTGATCTCCCCCGAAACCAGCGCGAGCGTCTCGTTAGCAATGCTTTCTAATTTTGGAATAGTTTTCCCCGAGCTGATTACCAGAGTGTCATCGGCGAAGCCGATGAGTCTAGACCCAGATGGAAGCTCCAGACGGAGGACCCGATCGTAAACCAGGTTCCAAAGAAATGGCCCGATGACAGAGCCCTGAGGGACGCCGCATGACACTTGGATCTCGACTTTGTGGTTTCCAGCTGTAGTTTCAGCGGACCTCCCTGAAAAATAGTCTTGGAGAACTTTCTTCATGTATGTTGGAACTTCTGCATGGTTAAGTGCCATCATTACTTCGTTCCAGCCGATCGAGTTGAAGGCATTTTTTATATCCAGACTGATCGCCACGCAAAACTTGGATGAAGGATAATTAATTTCCGATAGGATCGTTTCCTTGAGTTTCCGCACCGCGTCATCGGTAGAGACTTGTTTGGTAAAACCAAATTGGTTGGGGGATAAGCCGCCTTTACTGGCTATGTGCTCGTGTAACCTTGCCACCAACAGGGACTCGAAAACTTTTCCTAAGACGTTCAGGAGGCAGATCGGCCTATACGACGAGGGTTCTCCATCTGGTTTGTTGCCCTTCTTCAAGAGGATTACGCGAGCTCTCTTCCAGCCTGAGGGAATGACTCCTTCTTTAATACACTGGTTGTATAGTCCCAGCAGCATGGACGGGCATATTTTGTGGACAACGTTAATTATCTTCCCGTTTATGTTGTCCATGCCCGGAGCAGTATTTTTACGCTTGGCTCTTTCCACCGCTTTGTTCACCTCATCCATTGTGAAGGGGGAGGCATCTCATTGACTTGGAGGACTTGCGTTGTCATCGGCTGGTGGAGGGGAAAGAGCACATCCGTGATCCACCGTACCGACTCGCATTCCATCATGCTTGTTGGGGAAGAACCCTGAAGCTTTCGAGCCACAAGCTTGTAGGGTTTTCCCCATGGGTCACAATCGATTGTTGCGAGCAGTTCGTTCCAGCTCCTTGTCTTACTTTGTGCGATGGCGTTTTTCAGTCCTTTTCGGGCTTCCTTGTAGATGTCGTTTGTTGCGATCACAGCTTCCTCTTCACTGGTTGAGTTTTGACCACGTGAGCGACGCAGATAGACTTTTGCAATGCACCTCGTCTTGGCTCGCTTTGCCGCCACGCAGTCTCTACGTTTCGAGGCAATCTCAGCGTTCCACCAAAAAGCCGGGGGTTTCCCCGGAGGGCAGGGGGCGAGGCGCCTAAGGGCGAAATCGCAGGCCGCGGTAATGGAATGTTGGAACGCCCGGGCACGCTGTTCAGCGTTGGCAGATGCAGCGTACAGTGCACGTTCGCCGGTCCATCTCGCCAGAAGAAGTCCAATTTCCATGTCTTGGCTGCTGATCTCACCATCCGTCTTCCAACCCCTCGGCACCCATGGGTTTGCGTTCCCGCTGTTTCTGGAGGCCTCCAGTTCGAACGTGATGTACTGATGGTCAGACATGCTTTCCACCTCATCGCAGACTCGCCATCCCGTAACGCGACCTACGAGGGACTCAGATACCGCGGTAAGGTCAACAATGGAGCCTCTTCCTATACCCACAAAAGTTTAGGACCTGCAGTCCGAGAGAGTTGAACAGGGTGCTCAGATCGTCCCCTCGAGTGTTACGACACCAGTCGCCCCATGCCGCTGAACGCGCGTTGAAGTCTCCAGTGATCAGTACAGGGACCCCTGGTTCGACCGCCCTTACCTTAACCTCCAGCCTCTGCAGAAAGTCTTCGAATTCGACCATCGACTTATTGGGCGACGCGTAGCAGTTAAATGTTTGGATCCCGTTGAGGCGGGCAGACAAGAACTCTGGGTCTCTGTGGACTTCGGCTGCGGTGACTCCGCTGCCTGCCAGCCAGATGGTCGCTCTCTGGGTTCCAGAACTTGTGAGCCATGAAGTTGATCTTTCGGGGACGGAATAGGGGTCGGTTATAAGCGCGACCTCTACGCCCTGCTCGACCACGTGCTGCCGGAGCAGATCCTGAGCCGCCTTGCAGTGGTTCAGGTTCACTTGGATGAATTTAATCATCTCTCGCTCCCTCTGCGGATGCCGAAGCCCCGCCCTCCTCTAGCCGAGGTTTTACCTCTTGCTTGCCTCGCGTTGACTCGATTTTTTGTCTTGGTGGAGCCACGCATTCTCGAGCCAGGTGTTCCAAAGATTTGCACTTGAAGCATGCCTTCGGCTTCGTCTCTGAGTTGCAGGCCGCCGCTATGTGCCCTGTCCCTTGAAATTTGTAGCACACACTTTCTTTCTTCTCCAGCAGTTTAACTCTGCACATCGCCCATCCTATGCGGATTCTTCCAGCGTCCGCAACCTTTGACCCCACCTTCATCGGTATCCTACAGAAAGCTGTTCGGGCTCCCTGGTTATCGGATATTCGGATTTGACAGTCCCCGAAACAGCTGTCAAAGCATACCAGATGCGACACAACTTCAGCTTCTTCTATCCAGTTCGGTACGTCCCGGATAAGAATAGGTGTGCTTCTAGTCGGTCTCCTAACGGCTGCTGCCGCTCCAACGGCCTCCCTTATCCCATCCGCCAGTCTGTCGGCATCCTCCTTCCCGTCTACTTCGATAATGATGCCACCCGCCTTGGAACATTTGGCACCTTTCACCGTGACACCGAGCGGGTTAAGGTCAATGGAGGTGACACTTTTCATTACAGAGGCGTAGGTCTCCCCTTCAGCCAATTGGTCTATCATTATAGCCTCGGTCTTGGGGGTCCTTCTCTTCACCAGTCTGATGGCGTCGCCTCTGTTATTTTTAGACCTTGCTTGTGGTGCATTGGCACCCACTTCTGCAGTGCTTTGAACTTTTGCTTTCGGTTTCTTCTTCTTTCGAACTACCTCCGACCATTTGGTTTCACCTTCTTCGTGCGCTGGGCCTTGGGGGACCGTTCGCTGTTGTTGTTCGTGTAGTTGGTGGCTCTGAGTCCGTGGTTCTCGTTCTTGCTGCTGCTTCGGGGGCTTTTGATGCTGCTGCTGTTGATGCTTTTGTATTTCGTCTACTTGGTCCGCCAACTTTCCAATGACTTCGCACTGAGCTTTAATTTGTTGTTAGGTTAGGTTAGGGTTTTAACCTTTTTTTTTTTTTTTTTTTTTTTGGTTTTGAATCACGGACAGGGAGGGAAGTAGGTTTCCCCATTGCTGCCTCCCTGGCCGTATCGTTTATTGAACAACAATAAATACTTCATACATTACAGCAATTACAATTACAATTATATAAGTTTATAATTACACATGCAATGGGGGCCTCTAACCACCCTGAGAACTTTGGCCATTCAGCCTACAAAAAACAATAACTTAATTAATTTAAAAAAAAGAAACGAAAGAAAGGTGCGGCTGGACGCACTTAGGCAACTGCGGCGACTGCAGCCTCCTGCTGCTTCGCCCTCTCCAGCTCTTCCTTTGAGCCCATGATTTTCTCCACCATATGAATGAACTGGCCCTTCCTTCTTCCTGCGGCTGCCAGGATCCTTGTTCGGAGTGGCGATTCTGTTGGTAGCTCCGCCGCCGAAGGCCCGCAAAGAAAATCCATGACGTCCTCCGGACGTACTGGCCTGCCCAGGGATTGCTCCACTTCACTCCTCTCGGCACTCCAGAAGAAGCACACAAACACGGTGTGCTCTGCGTCGTCGACCTCTGCAGTGCAGTGCGGACAGGCTGGACTCGGCATCTTATCTCGAGTCCAGAGGTAGTTCTGGAAGCAGCCATGGCCACTGAGGGCCTGTGACATGTGGTAGCTGACTTCCCGTGGACCCCATTGCCACCACCTGGACAGGTCGGGTATCAGCCGTCTAGTCCATGCCGCCTTCTCGGTTGAGTCCCAGAGATATTGCCAACGTCTGATGATGTCATCCGTTGTATCCCGCTTCACCAGTGCGGCGCCGGCTTTCTTGGCAGCCGCAGTCCGTTTCCTCACTCCCGCCAAGATTGTCACTGGGGGCATCCTGGCCAATACGAGGGCCGCCATGTCGGACACCGACCGATAGCACCTAGCGACCTTCAGCGCCGCACACCTCTGTGCTTGTAGGAGCATTGCTTGATTTCTGAAATCTGGATGAGCTGTCCGCCCAGACTTCAGCTCCATATAGAAGTCGGCTGTGGAGTACACTCATTAGTAATTTCCTCTTCGACTGCGAAGGACCGCCAACATTCGGCATGAGCCTACCGAGGGCAGCTGCGGCCTTCCTTGCACCTGCCGCCACAGTCGTCGCATGGTCGACGAAGGACAATCTGGTGTCCAACCGAACACCAAGGTACCTGATTGCCCTCTCGACGGGAAGGTGGCAACCCTGGATGTGGAGATCGGGATTGCGGTAGGCCTTCTTGTTTGTAAGGACCACGCACTCTGATTTATCTGGCGCGAGGCGGAGACCGTTGGTAGTCATCCATTCCACAATGTCCACCAGTGTTGGGTTGACCAGCTGCTCTACTAGCTCGGCATTGCGAGCCGCTGCCACCACGGCGACGTCGTCCGCGAAAGCTACCAGTCTGACACCCTCGCGTACTGGAAGCCGCAGTACGCCGTCATAGAATAGATTCCAGAGCGTCGGCCAAAGAACTGATCCTTGGGGGACGCCGCACGTCACGGGAATATACATGTCCTCGCCGATTTTGAGTTTCCTGTCCTCCATGTAGGATCTGAGGATTTTAACCAGGTAGTGCGGGACCGAGGATCTGCGTAACGCCTCATCGATAAACCTCCAGGGCGCCGAATTAAAGGCATTCCTTACATCCAGAGTCACGAGCACACACAAGTCCCTGTCCTGGACTGGGCCGTGTTTAGCCGACTCGGCTATGCTTAGGACCTCTTCGATGGCGTCGATGGTGGATTTGGACCGCCTGAACCCGTACTGATTGGCGCTTAGGGCGCCTGCCTTAGTGATGTGCGTCTCCAATCTGTTGAGCAGCACCCTCTCAAATACTTTGCCTACTCCATCCAACAAGCTGATTGGTCTGTAGCTTGAAGGGAGGTCCCGTGGTTTACCCTGCCCTTTGTACAATAGCACAAGTTTTGCGTGCTTCCACGTTGTTGGGAAGACTCCGTCTGAGAGGCACTTGTTGTAGCAAGTGGAGAACTACTCAGGGAATTTATTATAAGCCAGCTTTATTATTTCATTTGGTACAAGGTCGGGACCAAGTGCCTTCCCCCGAGGTAGCCTGGCGATGGCGCTACCTATTTCCTCGGCGGTAATTGGCGGCACCAAGGGTTAGCGAGGTCAGCGAGGCTTGATCTACAAAAACGGCTAGTGGTTAGGACGCACTAGAAATGCGAGCCCAATCTGTAAGGGGTGACACCGGGAATAGTCCACGGGCCAGATTGACGATTAAGTCCTGACCTAGATCCGGGGCACGTCTGCCCAGTCTTTTTGACACCAGTTTGTATGGAACGCCCCAAGAGTCATTTTCCACTGCTAGGCACAACTCTTGCCAGCTCCTCTCTTGGGACTTTCTGATAGCATGTTTCAAGTCCCGTCTCGCCCTATTGTATAGTTCTTGTTCGTGATCACGTGAGGATGTTGCCGCTCGACGGCCGGCTCTCTGGTACTTCCTGCGGGCAGCGTTTGCGATCTTGCGTAATTCCGCTATCTCGCTATTCCACCAGTAAGCCGAACGTTTCGCCGTAAAAATTGTCCTCCGGGGCATCGCTGCATCGCAAGATTTGGTGAGGAAATCCCTGAGACGGTCTGCATGGCTATCGGCTGACGCATTTGCCGAAAGCGTGAGGGGAGGACCCGCCAGGTCCCAATATATGTTCACCACCGCAGGGTTGAGCTTCCTAACTGTCCAACCCGGGGCCGGAGCGCGGGATGGTCTGTCAGAGCGCGTTCGTGGCTGCACAGACTCCACGTTGAAAGTGATATATGCGTGGTCGCTGGCTGAGTGGACGTGTTCTAACACTGCCCAGTCCGTGACCAGGGGATTGTTTCTGGGCAGGGGCCTCATCATGGTTACATCAATAACCGAAGATGCATTAACCCGTGTGTACGTCGGAGTAGAGCCTCTGTTACAGATCATCATATCTAGAGTCGTTGCCAAATCAGACCTAACCTAACCTAACCTAACCTAACCTTTTTTTTTTTTTTTTTTTTTATAACGGTATCGCCAACGGGGAAGGGACTGCGTGAGCATTGCTACTCCCCCGACGGCATCGTTTATTATGCAAACAATACATACATAGGTACAAAATTATTAACATACATTACATCGACAAAATTAAATACAACAATATGGGGGCCTCTAACCGCCCAGGATTTTGGCCTACGGCCTACAGAGGTGAACTTAACTAGGTTGGTCAGCTGTCTTCCGTTCGTTGATGCAAGTTCCCTATCTCCTTGACCTTGGACCTCCTGGGAGTTCTCTGGCCCTCTCGTCCGCTTCTTTCTTTGAAATCACCGCCCTGGCAAAGCCCTTGGTAGCCTGCCAATTGACTGCGGACTGCTGCATGGTGGGCACTAAGTTGTAAACGGTGATCAGGACACCGGTTACCTCCCGGAGTTGAAGCCGCTCCTCCTCCCAGGCCGGGCATTCGACCAACGTGTGTTCCGTGCTGTCTGGGCCCATGTCGCAGTGGTGGCACATGTCTGAGTCTTCCTTCCGGATCCTGCGAAGGTAGACCCCGAAACACCTATGGCCGTAAAGGACTTGAGTAGTGTGGAAGTCTAGATCTTTCTTGCCTAAGCACCATGCCTCAACGTCTGGGATTAGCCGTTTAGTCCAGTCGCCATTCTTCGATTCGGCTATGCGGGCTTTCCATGCCTTCTTTGTGAAGGCGCGGGGGGAGAGTTCTCTGCTTGAGCCGGACCTCTTCGCGTTGAACGTGGCCCTGCGTTCCTCAGCCAGTAGGTCAGCCGGTGGCACGCCGGACAGGATGTTGGTGGCAGTCTCCGACACCGTGCGATAGCCGCACACGCTTCTAAGGAGCGCTTTTCGTTGGATTCCGTTTATGACGGCCTTGTTCTTTGGTACCAGGGGCAACGTTTGTGCCCAGGAGGGCGCTCCGTAGAGGAGGATGGACATTGTCTCTGCCACTAGCAGTTTCCTCCTCGACTCTTTTGGTCCTCCAATGTTTGGCATGAGTCTTCCTAGGGCGCTTGCCATTATTTCCGCCTTGGATGCCGCTTCATTCATGTGGGATTTAAATAGGAGACTGCGCTCGACTACCATCCCTAAGTATTTAATTTCATTCTTTAGCTGGATGACTTGACCGTCGAGTACCAGCCTGGGGATGTCAAACTTGTACTTGTTGGTGAACAGAACCGCCTCCGTTTTGTTCACCGCCAGTGACAGTCCTAGCATCTTTATTGCTTCGGAGACGACCATCAGGGACTCGTTGTCAACAATTTCAAGCTCGGGGATGGATTTCGCCGAGCTGATGATTAGAGTGTCGTCCGCGAAGCCGATGATCTTCGTCCCTGGTGGGAGCTGGAGTCAGAGCACCCGGTCGTACGCCAGGTTCCACAGGAGGGGGCCGACGACCGAGCCTTGCGGGACACCGCATGACACCTGTATTTCAACCGTTTGGTCACCGGCTAGCGTTTCGGCCGACCTCCCTGTGAAGTACTCTTGAAAGATGAGTTTCAGGTAGCCCGGGATCTGCGCGTGGTCCAGCGCCAACATGATTTCGTTCCATCCAATGGCGTTGAAGGCGTTCCTGATGTCCAGGCTGGTCGCCACGCAGAACTTGCTCGATGGAAAGTTAATTTCCGAGAAGATCGTTTCCATCAACTTCTGCACCGCATCATCCGTCGATTTCTGCTTCGTAAAGCCAAATTGGTTTGGAGACAGGCCGCCGGTGCTGGCTATGTGCTCTTCCAACCTTGCCACCAACAGGGACTCGAACATCTTCCCAACCACGTTCAGGAGGCAGATCGGCCTGAACGACGATGGGTCCCCTTCTGGGCGGTTGCCCTTCTTCAGAGGAGAATGACGCGGGCTCTCTTCCAGCCAGCTGGGATCACCCCTTCCTTGATGCACTGGTTGAATAGTCCCAGTAGCATCGACGGCCATACCTGGTGGACAGCCTGTATGATCTTGCCGTTAATGTTATCCATACCTGGGGCAGTGTTTTTCCTCCCGGCTCTCGCTACCGCTTTGCTTACCTCCTCGGCTGAGAAGAGGGGAGGCGTTTCATTGTGAATGGCCTGCATCCTCATCGGCGGGTGGAGGGGAAAGAGCGCGTCTGTAATTCGCCGTACTGATTCACCATCCAACATGCTGGTTGGGGGAGGGCCGTGAAGCTTCCGAGCAACAAGCTTGTAGGGCTTTCCCCAGGGGTCTCTGTCGATGGTTTCGAGCAGTTCTTTCCAACACCTCTTCTTGCTCTGCGTGATGGCAATTTTGAGCGCTTTCCTGGCTTCTTTGTACGCGGTGCTCGCTGCGACTGAGGCTTCCTCTTCGGTGGTTGAATTTCGGCCGCGGGCGCGGCAAAGGTGCAGTTTTGCGACGCACCTCGCTTTTGCTCGCTTTGCCGCCACACACTCGCTTCGCTTCTTGGCGATTTCCGCGTTCCACCAGTGGGCCGGAGGTTTCCCCCGGGGGCCATGGGCGATACGCCTGAGGGCAAAATCGCAGGCCGCAGCTATGGATTCTTGAACGGCACGCGCTCGCTGGTGGCATTGGCAGATGCTGCGAACAGTGAGCGGTCGCCGGTCCATTTCGCCAGAAGGAGCCCAATCTCCATCTCGTCGATGCTGATGACGCCATCCTTCTTCCAGCCCCTCGACTCCCCTGCGTTTGCGGGCGCTCTGTTGCAGGTGGCCTCCAGTGAGAAAGCGATGTACTGATGGTCAGACATGCTTTCCACCTCGTCGCATACACGCCAACCTGAGACTCGCCTTGCGAGAGGCTCAGATGCCGCTGTAAGGTCCACAATGGAGCCTCTTCCTATGCCGACGAACGTTGGCTTTGACCCCTCGTTCATTATGTGGAGCCCAAGAGAGTTGTACAGGGCGCTCACATCGTCCCCTCGGGTATCGCGGCACCAGTCACCCCACGCTGGTGATCGGGCGTTGAAGTCTCCCGTGACGAGTACTGGGACCCCAGGTTCGACAGCCCTGACCCTGTTCTCCAGCCTCTGGAGAAGGTTCTTCGAACTCGGCCCGCGACTTATTTGGCGATGCATAGCAGCTGAACGTCTGGACACCGTTGAGGCGGGCAGACACGAATTTCGGGTCTCTGTGGACTTCCGCTGCAGTGACTCCGCTGCCTGAGAGCCAAATCGCTGCTCTCTTGGTTCCGGAACTGGTGAGCCATGAGGTGGATCCTTCGGGAATAGAGTAGGGGTCGGTTATTACCGCGACCTCCACGCTCTGCTCGGCCACGTGTTGCCGAAGCATGTCCTGAGTCGCCTTGCAGTGGTTCAGGTTGGCTTGTATGAACTTAATCATCTCAGACTCTTTCTGCGGGCCCCGCAGCCCCGCTCTCCTTCTGCTGGGGCTTTACTCCCTGGCACGTTGTTGCAAGGTGATCTGTTCCTTGGCATCTGTAGCACTTTTTCGGTTGGGCTTCTGAAGCTTGGCATGCTACCGCAACATGGCCTCTCGCCTGGCATCTGAAGCAAATGGGTGCCTCCGCTTCTAGGAGCTTGACGCGACATAAGTTTCAACCGATGCTGATACCTTTAAGCGCTGACAGCTTCAAGGCTGTCTCCACGTCGACCATGAGTTTCGCAACCTTGCCGCGCCCAGCATTATCCCTTAAGCTGATTCCTGCAATTTCGATGCTAGGGTCTGCTGCCGCGATCGCGTTTTTCACTTTATCATCATCCACCCAATCCGGGATGTTGATGATCAATACCGGGGTCATTCTCCTTGGCCTGCTTACTTTGGCTCTCTGGCCAATGGTATCGCTTAGGTGGGAGGATAGCTTGTCAACCGCCTCCTTTCCATTGACCTCCATCAGAATCGCTCCGGCTTTGGTGCGGCGCACCTTCCCAATTTGAATCCCAAGTTCCTGCGGGTCGATGCAGCTGGTCACGAGCCTCATAACACTGGCGTAAGTTTCCCCCTCTGCAGGTTCGGCAATTGTCACTGCTTCCGTCTTGGGGACACGCCACCTCACCATTGCCTCCGTGTCGATTTTCTTGGCGGGCGTTGTCCGCGCTGCCTCCTTGGTAGCCTTCGCGGGCTTTGGTCTCTGTCTCCGAACCTCGATCCACTCAGGCAACTGCTCCTGAGTGGGGCCCTCCAACAGGTCGCCACCGTTTTCCTGGTCACCGCCGTTATCCTGGTGCTGTTGCTGCCGTTGTTGCTGTTGCTTCTGTTTCTTTTGGAGTTGGCGCTGTCTGTCAGCCTGATTTGCATTGCGCTGGCGCTGGTTCAACTTAGGCGCCTGCGCATTCTCAACTAAGGTGTTGAAAGTTCCACTCATTAGGTCCAACTTTTTTCCTTGCTCGGCAAGTTGAAGGTTGATGGTCTCCAACTCGTGCGGCAGTGATTGGGCAGGAGGCGTTGCTTGAATTGCATGCCCCCGCTCCAGGGATCGCGCCTGCTCAACCCGTAATTCACTAAACAACTTAAGTGTCTGCGAATGGTGCTGTTGCTGCAGTTGTTGCAGCGCTCTGATCCTTTGCTCCACGGCGTCCGGATTCCTAACTATGCCGAGTATCTTGGCAAAGCTCGCAAACTCCCTAAATGTTGCGCCGATCGATTTTACCGCTGCCTTAATGTCGGTCTTGGTGTTTGGTGCCTGCTGCACCGCCGTTTCCAGGGATTCCATTAGCGCCATTGTGGAATCAAGAAGCCTTGTGTACTTTACTTCCGCTTGGGCTCGGCTCATCTTGGGCGCAGCGGATGCGCTATCGTCAATGCTCGTCGGGCGTGATTCGTTTGCTGTTATAGTGGTCAGCACTCCACTAGGGTTAGCCGATTGGATGGTCGGTTCTCCGTTCACCACTTGAACGGTTGGTGATCCGTTGGTTTTATTAGTAGACATCATAATTGTTCCCACGAGTAGGCATGAAAACTGTCGTCGTCCCGTGGTAAGCTGCACTGCTGTATACTGTAGGGGGCGCCATGTGCCCCACAGGATCCCGGTAAACACGTGTCTACCTCCGTGCCAAGGAACCCCCTTGACGGGTTGGGGGTTGAGGGGTTTTTTGTCATGGTTTTCCTTCCATTAGGGCATTTGCTAAGTGCTAGCAGGATGCCTCCGGCCTGCCATTCCCAACTGACCAAGGTCAGGAATGGCTCTGTGTCCTCCGACTCCAACCAGTTTAGGACAGAGCCGGGCTCCTATCCCCAGCCAATTAAGTCCAGGGAAAGGTCGTTTAAGTCCGGGGGACAAGTCCCCCGGGAGTGAGCATGTCCGCGGCCGCTTATTCGTCCATCCCGAAGGTGTGGCTTATTTCGCGGCTGCCCTACTTGTCTGTAGGGCTTTCCCCTATCCGCAACCTGGGGACGCGCCCGGTGGCATGCTCATGCAGCCGGGAACCTAACCTAACCTAACCTTTTTTTTTCCTTTTGGAATCGTGGGCGGGAGGGAAATTTGGGTGCCCATTACTGCCTCCCTGTCCACATCGTTTATTAAGTAATACAATAAATTACAATGAACATTACAATATCTTAATACTAACAATTTTTGGGGGCCTCTAACCACCCTAGGTTTGGCAGTCAGCCTACAATAATTTGCTTAACTATGGTTAATCTTCTACCGCTCGTAGCACTCCTTGCCTCCTTCTTTCCAGTTCTTCCTTACGGCCCATAATCCTCTCCACCATATCCGAGAACGCTGATGCCATCTTGGAAGCAGCCTCCTGGATTCTGCGCCTTTGAATTGGGTCCGTGGGCAGCTTTTCGATTGACGGCCGGCACAGTATGTCGGCTACATCTTCGGGACTGGGTGACCTCCGGAGGAGCTGCGTCAGCTCTTGTCTGTCTTCATCCCAAAAAGGACACACGAAAATGGTGTGCTCCGCGTCATCTATTTCCGCCGAGCAATGAACACAAGTCGGACTTTGAGCCCTCTTCCTGGACCACAGATACTTCTGAAAGCAGCCGTGATTTGTGAGCGCCTGGGCCATGTGGAAGCTCACCTGGCTCGGCCCCCGGTACCACCATCTCTCCAGCTCCGGAATCAACCGTTTGGTCCACGCGGCCTTCTCTGTGGAGTCCCATTCTTGTTGCCACTGCTGGATTATTTCCTTTGTTTCCTCTGCTTTTGACAGGAGGCTTCCGATCTTCCTGGATTCAGCAACCCTTTTTCTCGAACTCGCCAGTAGGAACACAGGAGGCATTTTGGCCAATACCAACGACGCCATGTTCGACACCGTCCTGTAACTCCTGATGACTCTGAGTGCGGCAGTTCTTTGGGCTTGCAGCAGCGCGTCCTTCGACTTTTTCACGCCTTGGACACTCTCCGCCCATATTGGGGCGCCATACAATAGCCGGCTGTGGACCACGCTCATGAGCAGTTTCCGCTTCGCTTGTGAGGGGCCCCCGATGTTCGGCATTAGCCTGCCGAGCGCGGTCGCCGCTTTCCTTGCCGCTGAGGCAACCGAGGTGGCGTGCGCGACAAACGAGAGTCGGGTGTCAAGTTGCACCCCTAGATAACGTATATCCCGTCTTACTGGTACCTGCACTCCTTGAATTTTGAGCTGTGGCGATCCAATACCGTGCTTGCCTGTCAATATGATACATTCAGATTTTTCAGGTGCTAGGGTCAGGCCGTTTGACCACATCCATTGCGCCACTTCGCAGAGGACAGTGTTCACGAGTTGTTCCATAAGGTTGGCATTGTGGGCTACAGCCACGACTGCCACATCGTCAGCGAATGCCACGAGCTTGACACCATCTGGAACCGGTAGTCGCAGAATGCCGTCGTAAAAGAGGTTCCACAGCGTTGGTCCTAAGACGGAACCCTGTGGAACGCCGCAGGTTACTTGCAGGCTAGACCCTGCTCCGTACTGAATTTCCCGCTCCGATATGTAGGACCGCATAATGCCTGTCAGGTATCCAGGGGCCCCCGACCTATGCAGAGCCGCATCGATCAGCAGCCAAGGCGCCGTGTTAAATGCATTTTTAACATCCAGCGTCACAACAGCGCAGAGTTGCCTGTTCTGCACCGCTCCCCTTCCCGCTGCGCGTGCCGTCTTCAGTACTTCCTGGACAGCGTCCTCTGTCGATCTCGAACGTCTGAAGCCGAACTGCAGGTTGCTGAGGGCTCCGGTCTCCTCGACATGTGGTAGGAGGCGGTTCAGAAGCATCCTCTCCAGGAGTTTGCCACATCCATCCAGCAGGCTGATGGGCTGGTAACTAGACGGCTGGTCCAACGGTTTGTCAGCACCTTTGTACAGCAGGACCAGTTGGCGCGCTTCCATTTCGGCGGAAAAGAGTTCCTGATAAGGCAAGCATTGAACGTGGACAGGAAGATGCCCGGATTGCGTCTCGCTGCTAGCCTGATGACTTCGTTCGGGATGGAGTCAGGACCCGGTGCCTTGCGCAGTGGTAGCTTCTCGACCGCCCGCAACAGCTCGTCCACCGTAAACAACGGGGTCGAGACTTCGTGATGCTCGATGATTTCAGTGGTGACGCTTGGCGTTGCTGGGACCTGTCCCCAATCCACCGCTGGTAGTGCGGGGAAGAGACCACGAGCAATCTGTGTTATCACCGGTTCGTCAATAACTGGATTGCGGCGACCTAGCCGCTTGGTGACTATCTTATACGGGATTCCCCAGGGGTCACTTTCCACGGCTTTGCACAGCTCCTGCCAGGATCTTTCTTGCGCCTTCCTGATGGCTAGTCTCAGCTCCTTCCTAACTCGGTTGTAGACCTCAAAAGCTGCTTCGCGGCCGGGCATGTCAGCTCTGCGTCCAGCGCGCTGATACTTCCTGCGAGCAGCAATAGCAACTTTCCGCAATGTAGCAATCTCGTCGCTTCACCAGTGGACCGCCCTCTTGCCCTGGAACACCGATCTCTTCGGCATTGCCGCGTTGCAGGTCCGTTCCAGAAATTCGCGAAGATGCTCAGAATGCTCCTCAGCAGATGCGTCGTCCGGTAGTGATGGTGGGGTGCCCGTGCGGTCCCAATGGGCGTTTATGGCTTCCAGCGAGAGTTTTTTCGTAGACCAGCCTGGGCAGCGAGTCGCTCTGTGATCGGTCGCGGGTCTTGGTGCTTCCGGCTTCAGCACCGAGTATCCGATGTACTCGTGGTCGCTGGCGGTTTAGCAGCCTGTGATGACGGACCAATCCGAGACCAGGCACCGGTTTCCTCTGGAGTGTGAGAAGGTGACGTCGATTACCGTGGCTGCGTTAACCCTCCTGAAAGTCGGCGTGGAGCCCACGTTGCAGACCACGAGTTCAAGGGATGCCGCGAAGTCGGACAGGAGGGATCCCCTTGCGTCCTCCGTGGCCGAGCCCCATTCGGCTGAGTGGGAGTTGAAGTCCCCAGCCACTATGATGTCCAATCCCGCGATGGCCTGGTTCCGAATCGACGCATCAAGATCACCGAGAAACTGATCAAATTCTTGGATGGTGCAGTTGGGGGTGAAGTAGCAGCTGTAGAACAGCGTGCTGTCTATCCTGGCCCACCCGAAGCTGACACCGTCACCTCGATCCGAGATATGCGTTGTTGAGCTCGTGACGTAGATAGCACATTTGCTGTCCGCGCTGGCGATCCATTGTTGCGCGCTCCCCCCCATCTGGCGGTTGTAGTCGCTGGCGACGACGATGTCGATGCCGCGTTCTGCTACGGTTTGCAGGAGCAGTTGTTGTGCCACCCAGCAGTGGTTCAGGTTCACCTGCAGAACCTTGAACACCGGTGACAAACATGTCGTCAGGGGCATGCTGATGAAGAACACGCTTCGTCCTGCGCTACGACGCGCGGACTTTGGTCCGACTCACCCGAGTGGACGTCCCGATTTTGGACTTTGCACGAAACTACAAGATGCCCAACAGCCTTGCATCTGAAGCACCTTCTTTTTTCTGCCCCCGTACAGGCCTTGGTTTCGTGATCCGGAGAGGAGCATCGAGCACAGCCTGTGGGCCTCGCCGCCAGTTCTTTAATGCGACATCTTAACCATCCAATCTTCAATTTCTTGAGTCGAGCAAGCCTGATCCCTGGAGAGACCGGGACCCTCACTATGGCGGTTCTTATTCCATTCGAACCTTCACGGATCTTAATTTCGTTCAACGCCTTCAACTCCGGGTCATGGGTCTCTAGTGTATTTTCATCGACAGAGTCTTCAATGCCGATGAGAATTAGGGCAGTACTCGGATTAGGGCGCCTGATGCCCCTAGAGTCGCCAAGAAGACGCTTCAGAGCAACCGCTAAGCTGTCTGCATGATCCTTGTCGAGCGTCTCCAAAACTAAGTTCCCAGACTTGGCTCTCCTGGCTGATATCTCGAAATTCAAGGACTCCTGCTGGACAGTCTCCTTCACTTCCTTCACCATATCTGCATACTTCATAGTGCCCGTCGGCTTGTCGAGGACCACAGCCTGTGTTCTTGGCAGACGTTTATGTTTGACGCCGAGTGGTTCCCTGGTGTGTTTCAATTTAGCAGTGGTTGGAGCTTCTGCCTTCGTTTTCCGCTTCTTCTTGTTCCTTGATTCCACTACCGTGAACTCCTCGTCCTTGGAAGGGGGAATCACCTCTGCTGGGGACTGATTCGCGCGTTCCACGCTCGGTCCTCTCTGAGGTCGCCTTCCTCCTTCAATAGTTGTTTCTACCCTTTTGTTCTCGGGAACTTTCCCCCGTCAGGTCCGCTGTTGGGTAGGGTCGCAGGGGTCCCACCAGCAGGGGGTATCCGTCCCAGCGACCTTGGTTAGAGGGCGCCCGCCCCCAGGCGGTGTCTCCTGGGGGTGGTCGTTTGCGTCTCAGAGTTGGAGGTCTGGATTTTTTTCGTTGGACGGGATGTGTTTCGCACCTTGTCTCCACTCGTCACCCGATGATACATAGCGTTGAATGCCTTGTTTACCTCTTCCCGACTTTTCGTCATACCAGAGATCACAGACAGAATTGCCTCAATCGCCGTTTTCACCTCCGGACACCTTACCTTAGTAGGCCAAAGTTCCAGATCTTTGGCCTTCTGTTGCAGCAGTTTGTAACCTCCATCTTGCAACATAAGGGAATTTCTCAGAGCCTAAGCGGAGCTGTATATGGAGTCGACCTCCTGAACAACAGCGCTCGCTTCGTTCATTTGTTCATCTGTTGGATGATAGTTGGCAGCACTAGTAGTTTTTGAACTGTCCGGGGCCTGGCTGTCCACCCCTGAAGTCCTGCAGTCGTGTGATGACGACCCCCGGAAGCCCGCTTGATCACTTCCGACTGCCGGCACCTGGGGGTCCAAATCCCCTGGTGCGGTAACCAAATTTCTGTCGTTGACGTCCATAAGTAGTTTTTGAAAGGGTGCCTCTCCCTTGCGTTTTAGCCCTACCGCCAGGGGGATTTTAGGTCAGTGTTGCCTTCACCTATGTCCGTTCGCAGGCGTATGCAGGTAGACTGGGCCTGCCCGACCGGTCAAGGTCAGGCTCTGTGGTTTGGTCTGGGTGGGACCGGGATCACTTGGTGAGACTCAGTTAAGAGCCCGCAAGCCCCCCCGCCACGTCAAGGCGGATCCCTTGGGGGGGGAACCTTTTTTTAAATCCCCTTCTTAGACTTCATTGTTGATCTGTATAGTTTCTTGAGCTGTACCTCATTAAGTCCAGCTATCTGATCGATACTTAGGACATCAGAGACATCGTAGGATTTCCACGCTCCCTTGAGGTTCTTGAACTTGACGATTGAGTCAATGTTTTTGATGATAGGAGGATCCACATGGTTGATTGGATCATCGACCTGACTGGGAGTCAGTTGCTTTGATGCAGTCGGGCTTAGCAGCATAGTCTCTTTATTAAAGATTCGGAATGATCCATCTTCGTTCTCGACTATTGTCCAATTAGGATGTTTAGCCAACAAGTTGTCTAGATCTTCTCTGATAGGTCTGGCCTCAATGATGCTCTTAACCGCAGGTGCGACAAGTTGTGGGGAATTGGAAATCAAGTCAGGCTCAAGATTTGGATAGATCTTGGGTCCCTCCACTGTTACGATTGACGTAACTGGGATCTCATCTGGCGGTATTATTATATCGTCCGAGATTCCTAGCTTGTTTTCGTGTACTCCTATAGCATCAGCAAATTGCGCAATATTGCTGACTACATCCAGTGACGGATACAATGATTCCATGGTGTGCATATGAGTAGATGGACCAGGCTGACTTCTAGGAGAAGCAACTGTCACCACCCTCCCCCTGATTGACGGGATGACCGTGGTGTTCTGAGACTCTTTTGATACATTTCTTCTGCCAAAATGGCTCGCTTCCAATTAGAATGTCCTCTTCCAGCCATATCATTAGTTTTTTTCATAAGTTGAGTCTGTTGGGGGTTTTTTTTTTTTTTTTTATTGAATATCGACAACACCACGGGGATCGCCGTTGGGCATTACTTCCGTGGTGCTGCCATCATTTATTGTAATCAACATACAGACATTACAAACATGCTATACAAAAAATTTTTACCGAGCTAGGCTCTACAACAGGAGAAAAATAAAAGAGGGCTCTAACCTCTGTTGATCACCTTCGGTGCACATGGGTAACCTTAACTACCAGAATAAAAATAAACGTTGCTTATGGCTTATGGGATCCGGCGTTGCCTCTCGCGTTCCGCTTCCTCTTTGACTTTCATCACCTGCCGGCAAAACAAGGCCACCGCTTCCCAGTGGAGGGGGTTGCCTAGAACAACCTCGCTAAAGTTGTCAGCTCGCAGTTGGGCCTTCACAGTTCCCATCATCGCCGTCCTTTCTGCTTCCCAGCTTGGACAATCCAGCAGCGTATGGGCCGCATCATCTATCAGACAGCCGCAGTGATGGCAGCCTCGGGAGACTTCTTTTCTAATCCTATATAGGTAGGTGCCAAAGCACCCATGACCAGACATAATTTGCGTCATGTGAAACTCCATTTCTCCGTGCCGGCGGTCGCACCATGCCTTGATGTCAGGAACTAGCTGTCTGGTCCACACTCCGGTTAGGTCGTCATCGCGCTCCCTGAGCCTCCTGGCCCATCTCCTCAGAGTTGTTGCACGCGGGGGTGGTTCAGTGCTCATCCCAGGGTTGGCTCTTCTCGCCTCAAACTCCATTTCGCGTTCTCGCGCAAGAAGGTCAGCTGGAGGAACAGCCGACAGGACATTCGTTGCCGTCATGGACACAGTACGGTACGCACAAATGCCACGCAGCAAGGCTCTTCGTTGCGCACCATTGATGATTCCGGCGTTGATGGTGGAGTACTCTAGTGTGTGTGCCCATGTGGGGGCACCATACAGCAGCACAGAGTGAGCCACAGCCACCAGTAGTCTTCTTCTGCTCTCCTTGGGGCCGCCTAGGTTGGGCATTATTCACGACAGCTTGGTGACGATTCCCGCCGTCTTGTCCGCTGCTCGCTTTACGTGATCTTTGAATGATAACCGTCTATCAACCACTATACCCAGGTACAACATTTCGTTGGAGAAAACCAATTCAACATTGTTGATGGTTAACCTCGGCTGCGAATACTTGTACCTGTTAGTCACTAATATTGCTTGCGTCTTCTCCACTGCAATATTTAGGCCAAGGGCTGCTATTTTTGTACTCACGACCTCGATGGCTGAGTTGGCGATTCTTTCCACTTCTACCGTGGTGTTCCCATGCACCACTACCAGCGTGTCATCCGCGAAACCAATGACCTCGGCGCCCAAGGGGAGGGCAGCTGTCAGCACACTGTTGTATGTGACGTTCCACAGCAAGGGCCCCATCACTGACCCTTGTGGGACGCCTCCCGACACGGGTACATTCAGCTCTCCGGATGCCGTGGCTGGGGTCTCAGTGAACGCCTTCCGATCGCTGAGGTATGACCTGCAGACTCGCATCAGGTATTCCGGGACCTCCCACGTCTCCAGCGCTGATATTATATGGAACCATTCAATGGAATTAAAGGCGTTTTTTATATCCAACGCCACAGCAACACAGAAGCGTCCCTCGTTCGCTGCCGTAACAGCCTTCCTCTGGAGTTCTCGGACCGCATCATCTGTCGAGCGCCCCTTGCGGAATCCAAACTGGTTCGAACCGAGCCCACCTCTGTCAGCTATGTGCGTCTCAAGTCTGGCGGCAAGAAGCGCCTCAAACATCTTACCCACGTCGTTGAGGAGACAGAGCGGTCGGTACGAGGACGGTACACCCTCGGGCCTGTTCCCCTTTCGGAGCAGTACTACTCTGGCCTCCTTCCATCGACCAGGGACCGTGCCTTCCTCCAGGCACTTATTGAAAGTCTCCAATAGCATGGCTGGATTAGCTCTGTGGACTGCCCCTAGAATGATGTTTGAAACGCCGTCAGGTCCTGGGGCCGTTCTCCTGCTCCCGAACCGCTTCACTACGTCGTTTACCTCTTCCGCCGAGAATAAATTGAAGGGCTCTAGTTGCCGCACGGCACCCTGGATGTTGGGGGGGCACGCCGGGAAGAGGGTCCCAATCGTCGTCGTCAGCGTGTCGAGTTCCATCCTTGCAGTTGCAGGCGGACCGCTCAGCTTGCGCATTACAATTTTGTATGGCTTACCAAACGGGCCAGTGTCGACCGCCCGTACTAGCTCGTCCCAGCATGCTTTTTTGCTCCTTGCAATCGCCTTTTTAAGGGCTTTTTTGGCCTCCCTCAGTCGTGCTGCCCCATCGTCAACCTCAGCCACAGCTTGGGCGACAGCCATTTCATCCGCGAACGGACGGAGTCGCCTAAGTCACGCAGCTAGTCACATATTGTTTCTTTTCGCTGCTATGCAGCAGCCTCTAAGGGTTGCAAGTTCAGGGTTCCACCAGTGGACGGGTTTCCTGGTTGGCCTCGGTCAGCCTTGCGCTAGAGCACGATGTTACATGCCGCACTAACCTGGCCCTCAAAAAAGTCGGCTATGCTGGTCGCGTCGCAACCACGGTGGTCTGCCGCAGGGTTCAGCCAGTCGGCGATGAGGAGCGCCACCTCAAGTAATCCCAGGTCAATACCTTTTCTTGTGTCCCATCCTCGGTCGGTGGCAGCCGTGTGAGGTCGGCGCATCCTGGGGCCGTTGCCTAAATCAAACCTCACGTAGTTATGGTCACTGAAATTAAAGGTGTCACTGACTCCCCTATCCAAGCAGGTGACATTCGCCGTCGTTGCCGTGACATCTACAATGGAGCCTTCTCCTCGCGTGAATGTGGGCAATGAGCCCTTGTTCTGCACAATGAGCTGAAGACTCCCGAACAAGTCGCATAGCTCATCACCACGGGTTGTGGTTATCCAATCACCCCATGCCGCGGATCTGGCATTAAAATCCCCAGCAATCAATACTGGCGTACCATGAGGAGCCAACCTGATACTATCCTCTAACCTAGCGAGGAGATTCCCAAACGCGTCACGCGTTGCTGGGTTTGGCGTCGCATAGCAGCTATAAATTTGGTATTCACCTACCTTCGCGGACACAAATTCAGCGTCACGGATCACGTTTGACACGGATATCTGCTTACCGGGGACAAGGATAGCTGCTCTTTGCGTGCCGACGTCTGCTACGCTGTCACACCCATTGTCCCGGATATTATATGGGTCACTCAAGATCGCAACATCGATGGCTTCCTCCTCCATGTATTTCAGAAGGAGGTCTTGAGCCACTTTGCAGTGGTTCAAGTTCGCCTGCAGGATTTTAATCATTGCTCTGGGATCCGCCGGCTGGCAGTGATATCCCCTCTGCTTGAGACAAGCCTTGCCCATCCGGTTTTCTCTTCGCCCTCGAGCGGCTCGTGGTTACTGTGCATGCACTGGCCAAGTGCTCTGCGCTGTTGCACTTGAAGCATTTCTTTCTTACCTCTTCGGCACTGCAACCCGCAGCGAAATGCCCACGCCTCTGACAACGGTAGCATATCTGCTCTTTGGCTTCAAGCAGCTTTACCCGGCACCTGCTCCAGCCGACATCAAGTTTGCCCATCTCTGCTAGCCTGACAGCTTCTAGGAGCGGGGCGTCTAGGTGTCCGACTCTGCCTCCACCCGGATTAACTCTGATTGTTCTCTTGGCCCCAGCCAGCTCTGGTACAGCGGCGGTAACTGCTTCTGAAACATCCTGTAGGTTATGCCATTCTGCCAGATCCAGGATGAGGATGGGTGTCGTGCGGCATGGTTTCCTTACACTAGCCATCTGGCCGACAGCTGAGTTCAGCGCGACCATGAGCCGCTCCGCCTCCTGTTCATCTTTGACTTTCAGCAGAATACTGCCTGACTTGGTGATTCGGGCCTCAGGTTTCACATCAAGATCTTTCACATTAATGTCTGCGCTGACTTTCCGCATGATGTCCGCGTATGACACGCCTTCTTCCGGCTTGCATATGGTCACCGCTGCACCTTTTGGTACTCTACTGCGTACCAAATCTAGAGGCGTCTTTGTTGTCTTGCTTCTCCTTTTTCTGTTGGCCACTTCTACCCACTTTTCCGGGGGTTTCGCTGCGGCGGGAAGCACTTCCCGATTAGCCGGGGCGCTCGAAGAAGCTTCTTCCTCATCCTTCCCTAGTTCATGGTCAGGATTCCTTTCACCGCGCCTCACTGGTTGCTGTCCTTGTACTGGCCGTTGCTGTCGCCTCCGTTTTACAGCTTGAGTATCTGTGTCACCCAGAGTTACCCGTTGGACTTCCCTCGACTGGCGACTCATGCCATCTTGCCGTTGCTGTTGCGCGAGCAGCTCCTGCATCGCCCCGAGCTGTACCAGCGTCGCGTCTTGTGTCTGTTGGAGTTTCACCACTGCTTCCTGCATCATCCCGAACTCTTTATAGTGATCTAGCTGCTGGCTCTGGATCTTCGCGAGAGCCGCAGGGGGCTGCTCCGGTGAGCGTGTCTGCTCCTCCTTTATCTCCTTTATCTCATTCAGCAACTCCAGGGTCTGCGAGTGCTGCTGGCTTTGCTGCTGCTGCAGGAGTCTGACACGCTGCTCTGTTGCATCAGGGTTTCTTACCATGCCAATGCGCTTGGCAATACCCGTGAAATCTAGCATTCCCCAGTCATTCAAGCCCAGAGCCAGCTCAGTAATTTATTTACCTGGTTTCCTTCCAGGGGGGCTTTACTGAAGGCCAGCAGGTTGCCTCCGACCTGCCACCACCAACCAACCAAGGTCAGGGATGGCTCTCGAGGCTCCAACTCCAGACAATTAAGGCCAGAGCCGGGGAGTGAGACCGCTTGGTAAGACCTGGTTAAGGGCCCGAAAGCTCCCCCATAACGGCAAGGTGGATCTCGTCGGGGGAGGGGGGGGACCTAACCTAACCTAACCTTTTTTTTTTTTTTTTTTTTTGTGTTTGAACCACGGCGCTACAGGGAGGTACTTCACCCGTTAGGGCCGTCCTTCTCCCCGTATCCGTATCATTTATTATTACAAATGAAACATCTAACAATTTAACAATCTTCATAGAATGTATGAGCTTCGCTCTACAAAAAAGAGAGGACCCTACTCCTCTAATTTTCGCCTTCGGCGCACAAAAAATACATTATTCATTAATACTTAAATTGCAGTTCGCTGCCGCACCCTTTCCTCTTCTTCCCTGATGGACTGAACGAGGTTGACGAACCGGCAAACCGCGTCCCAACTACTCCTGTTTCTTAACATGCTGCTCACGATGTTGTCCGGAGACAGGTCCACTTCCAGCTCCACCTCCAGCGCTCGACGTTGCCTCCACCATCTACTGCACACAAAGAAGACGTGTTCCGCGTCATCCACCGGTGCCTGGCAATCCACGCATGCTGCCACGTCCAGCTTCCCAATCCTGTAGAGGTATTGTCCAAAACATCCATGGTTGGACAGTAGCTGGGTAATGTGGAAATCCACTGATCCATGCTTCCTGCCCCTCCATGTTTCGATGTCTTGGATCAACCTCCTTGTCCATCCACCGTTCCTCTCGTCCTCCCACTCTGCCTGCCATTTTCTCATTACTTCGGTACGGATCTCAACTGACACCTTTCCCGGGTCGGACTCGTATCTCCTCTTGTACCTCTCGCACCTCTCCCAGGACAGGAGGTGGGCCGGTATCATCCCTGCAATCACCATCACTGCCGCTGTAGAAACACTTCTGTACGCCCTGACTGTCCGTAATGCGATGACTCTCTGGGGGCTGTCTAGCGTAACGACGTTGCGATTAAACGCCATCGCTGCACCCCAAATCGGCGCCGCGTACAACAGTTTACTGGTCACTACGGTTGCCAGGAGAGCTCTTTTTTCCTGCCTTGGGCCTCCGATGTTAGGCATCAGTCTCGATAGGGCGGTTGACGTGGACTGTGCCTTGGCCGCCGCCGATACCACGTGTGCCCTAAAGCCCAGTACCTTGTGGAGCTCGATTCCTAAGTATCTTATACTCTCCTTGATCTCAATGTTGCTTCCGGATACAGCAAAAGTCGGCTGGCTGTATCCCCTCTTGGTAGTCAGCATAACCGCTTTTATTTAATTAGTTCCACATCAGTCAACATCAAAAACACAAAAAACGCGGCACTATTTCCTAGTATGCGGGACGATAACTCGGGAGCGACGCAGAATCACGTCCTTCCACTATGACAGCCACCGCTGAACCTAACCTAACCTAACCTTTTTTTTTTTTTTTTTTTATACAAATCGGCTAAGCCTCTACTACCCCCGGAACTTTCCGCTGGAATTACTTCGGGGGTAGGAAGAGAGCCGCCATCGTTTATTTTATGACATGAAAATGATACAAAATAAAACATACCATGCTAGTAAATGTTGAGGCGTAGGACAATCCCCTAACCTAACATTTTACAAAAAACTTTAACAAAAGACGAAAGGCTCTATCCTCTCCATTTTTGTCGTTACGACTACAAAAAACAGTGACTTAACTAGATTTAAATATCTTCCTTGCTAACGATGCTGTTCAGCGTGGATGATTTTGTCGCCGCCGTTCTTCACTCTCTCTCGTTGACATTATCCTCGTCACCAGCTTGGCGATCATCCTCCACCGCTCTGCGGATGAGGTCATCAGTTGAATGACGTTGTCGGCCCGAAGTTCTTCCACCTCGAGTTCACCACACGTTTGCAGGCGCCAATTTTCCCACGCGTCGCATTCGAATATGGCGTGTTTTGGGGTGTCAGGTGCGTGGCCGCATTGCGCGCATGCGTCGGATTCCAACAGGCGGAATCTGTTGAGGTATTGCCCAAAACACCCGTGGCCAGATAGCACCTGGGTGAGATGATAGGTCACCTGACCAGTCCTCCGGGACAGCCACGTGTCCAACTGGCCGATCAATTTGTGTGTCCACCTGCCGTTACCGTTTGCGCCGTTGTCCCATTCTTCCTGCCACTTTTGGATCAGGTCTCTTCTCGCCTCCTTCTTATCGCGACCCCTATATACATCAGCTCGTTCCTTTGCCAGGAGGTGGATGGGAGGGATCCCCGAGATTACCGCCGCTGCCTCGTATGATACGGTCCTGTAACAACAGGCCACTCTCAGCTGGGATCGTCTGTGGATGGCAGCCAGTTTCTTCCAGCCATTCGCACTCATCGTGTCATACCAGAACGGTGCTGCGTACAGCAGTCTTGAGGTAGTGACACTAGTCAGAAGGCGACGAGACTTCTCTCTTGGCCCTCCCATGTTGGGCATGAGATATCCCAGGTGCTTGGCCGCTGCTGCTGCCCTGTCAGCCGCGAACTCCGCGTGTTTGGTAAATATTAGTTTCTTGTCAACCTGTACGCCCAGGTATTTTATGCTGGGTTTGGAATCGATTGGAAAACCACTGCAGGTGACTCTTATCTCATTCCTAACCCTCTTCCTGGTGAAGACAATGGCCTCGGTTTTGTCTGCAGCCAGCTGCAGGCCGTGCCGTGTCATCCAGTGATCAATCAAGTTGTACGCCTCTTCTAGCCTCTCCTCGAGTACAAACGGAATCTGGTGGGTTGCCAGAACTGCCACATCGTCGGCGAAGGCGAGTAGATGTACTCCTTCTGGCATCCTGATCCTTAGGAGGTCGTCATATAACAAGTTCCAGAGGTCCGGGCCGAGCACCGACCCCTGTGGAACTCCGCAGGACATGCTGTGCGTGAAACTGCTGTTGCCTGAGGGACTTGACGCTAGTACCACGCGATCCGACAGGTAGTCTTCCAGAATTCTCAGGAGCCCAGGAGGGACTGCCCTCGACTTAGCTGCCTCCAGGATGGCATCCCACGGGGCTGAGTTGAACGCGTTGCGAACGTCCAGCGTGAGCATGCCGACCAGTTTGTGATGGACGAAATGCCCCGTCGTCGCCGCCTGGACGTGCGACTTAAGCCGCTCTAGGGCTCCGATGGTGGATCTGCCGCTCCTGAATCCAAATTGATTGTCACTGATCTCGTATTCACCGACTAGGTGTTCCCTCAGTTTGGCAACGATAAGCTTCTCCAGCAGCTTGCCGCAGCCGTCCAACAGGCATATTGGTCTGTATGCTGACGGACTCTCGAGAGGCTTCCCCGGTTTTTGTATGAGGACCAACTTGCCAGACTTCCAGCTAGAGGGGAAGCAGCCTTCGGCAAAACATCTGTTATATATATGCGCGAAGCTCTCCGGACACGCGTTCACAGCGATCTTTAGCATTTCATTAGTAATTCCGTCTGGCCCCGGCGCCTTGTTGTTAGGCAGGGCTCCCGCTGCTGAGGCGACCTCTGCCGCTGTGCAGAGGGGTTCCTGGTTGGCTGGGTTCTTTGCAGTGTTTGCATTTTCGCGCGGTGGTATTGTGGGGAAGAGACCGTTGACTATGTCCCTTAGTCTGCCAGGTAGTTCAATGCCCGGGATGGGCTTGGATCTCCGCAGTATTTTCATGACGATCTTATACGGTTTCCCCCAGACGTCGTTGTCCACCATGGCGATTAGTTCGGACCAGCATTTCTCCTTGGCGAACTTGATTGCAGTTGCCAGGGATCGCCGTAGCTCCTTCCACCGTTCGAGAAATGTCTGGCTGTCCTCATCACCGAGCCTCTTACGCTTCCTTTGGTAGATTCGCCTCGCCTTGTTGCACAATATCTGACCAATATCGCGATTCCACCAGTGGACTGGTTGCTTCCCCGAGAACGCCCTGCTTTTTCTCATGCACTTGTCCGCCGCCTGCGTTATCCATGTCACCAAGGTTTTCGCCTCCAGCTCCGCTGTTTGAAGCTGTTCATGTGACGGAAGGGGAGTGATTGCCAGCGATGCCGTCATTAACTCTGGTTTCAGAGATCTGGTGGACCAGCCAGTTGGTTTCTGGTCTACCGTCAGCCGCCGGGGGAGCGTCATTTGGATATCAAAGCTAATGTATTTGTGCAGGCTGAGTGACTCATTTTCAAGCACCTTCCAATCTACCACTTTGCCCCTGATGGTGTTCGAGACCAGGGTGACGTCTATATGCGACTCCGACTGGCCACGTACAAATGTAGGGGAGACGCCACTGTTGCATGCATGTAGATCGAGAGCGGACATCAAATCCGCTAGGATAGCCCCTCTCTTGTCTTCTGTCGGGCTTCCCCAAAGCCTCGACTTGGCGTTGAAATCTCCTGCCACGACGCAGGGGAGAGCAGATGTCCTGACGCTTCGCTCAAGGCGGAGTATAAAGTCCTCATACTCGGCAATGCTGCAGTTTGGTGACCAGTAACAGCTGTAGACACGGAGACCTGGGACTTCAGTCCAGCGGAAGCCGCTTTCCTGGGGGCCGGTCTGGTTGATGGGAATATTCCCTCTGACCACGATTGCTGATCTATAATGGCTGTCGGGGAACCAACCATCAGCCTCCACACCACTTCGGTTTTGCTCGCTCATTAGCAAGAAGTCAGCGTTCAAATTCGCCGCCGTCGCAAGCGCAAGGTCCTGGGCCGCCCTGCCTACTCCTACGTTTATTTGTAGGACGCGGATCATTGGGTGGTGCTTTGGTCCTCCGTCGCTCCACCTGAGCGATATGATCCAGCGCTAGGCATGGATTTGGACTTTTGCACCACCCTGGCAAAAGCGCTTACCGCCTGTTCCGCTGCACTGCAACTAGCCGCCTTGTGGCCGGTCTCTCCGCACCGCCGGCTACACTCTGTCCTGTCCGGGCCTTCGCATTTGTCGGCTGTGTGCCCGAATGTCAGGCAGCGGAAGCACCTGATTTTCGTGTCGGCCATTCGGACTCTGCAGCTGACCATGCCGATGCGCAGCCTTCCTGCATGGTCACTTTCCTTGCGGCTTCCTGCGGGAGCGATACGAGGGCCAGTTGTGAGCCACCGAACCTCTTCCTGAGGCTGACTACTTTAATCGTGTCCTGGCCGATGCTGGCCGCTCTTGCCACCACTAGGCTGACTTCGCCGGTGTTGGTCCACTCGTCCAAGTCGAGTATTTCCACCAGTGCTCTCTGCTGGAGGGATTTCACCTGCCACCTCAGGTCCCGCAGACCTAGCGACTTCGGCCCGAACCGCTTCGATTTGCTCTACGTCGCCTCGGACTTCGATGAGCAGGCCACCGGACTTGGCCTGACGCATACCCCCACGCTGTCACCGGTAATCGCCTGGTTCACGCCCCCACGTATCTTCCTGGCGAGTGCTGGGAACTCCTCAGCTCCGACGTTCACCAGGATGGCTGACGGCCGCGCTCTAGCCCGCGGACGCGTGTTCGTGGGTTTTGCTGCTTTATCGCCTCTGGTTTCTGGTTCAACCCCTTCCTCTTCACGACCTCCACCCATGATCCACCATCGGCAGCGTTGCCACTGCTATGGCCTTGCACCGACCGCATCTCGCCGACCTCGTGCCTAAGGGCTTTTACTTCCTGCACAATGCCCGCTAGCAGGGCTTTTGTGCTGTGGTCCTCAGCTGTGCAACAACCGCGAGCGCTGCGTGGAGCCCTGAGTTTCCCGCCAAGTCCCTCAATTTTTCCGCCACATTCTGGCGCTGCTTACGTGAACCTAACCTAACCTAACCTAACCTAATCTAACCTAACCTTTTTTTTTTTTATATATATGTGGGATTGGGCACCCAAATATACACTTCAATAAACACAGTATACTAGAAACGAATTAACTCTTTATTACTATACAAATAACAAAATACAGACGGACACCATAACAACAACGACAAACGACTAACTGAGCACTCAAACGTCAAAACAACACTGACGCTTAACACCCACCCACCGCCTTAGCTGTATCATGGAACCGACCCTCTCTCTAGTAGACAATTCAACTCCACATCTTCCCCAGACTGAACAGCATCCGCCTCGGCTGCATCTTCTTCCTCATGGTTGATTGTTGGACACCATGGCTTCATGAAGTCAGTACCAGTGGATGTCTTGTTTGGTCCTTCACCGTCGCCAACCTTCCATACTTCAAAACGGTTTGGGCCCCTTCTGCTGACAATACGATAGGGTCCCAGATATTTTTTTGCAAGCTTAGACATCGGCAGGAACTGTGTTCTACGGATAGCTACCAAATCACCTATACGATATGGTTCAGATTCCTTCCTACGCTTGTTGAAGGTCTTGCGTTGCTCCTCTTGAGCCTTGGCAATTTGATCTTTGGCCCGCTGACGGTCCTCTTCTCGTTGACTTTCATACCAGTTTATATACTCTTTCTCTATAGCTTCTTTTAGTGACGCAAAATCAGCATGCCGCATTTCCACACCAAAAGTCAGCTTGAAAGGAGTCATACCTATAGACCTCTGCACCGAGCCATTTATTGCCATCTGCACTTTTCCCACTTGTCGATACCATTTTCCTGGTTGGTCAATACACATCTTGGCCAACACATTAATAATAATGGAATTGAGTCGTTCCACCTGTCCGTTTCCACGAGGCATGCCTGTGGTAATTGATATGTGTCTAATATTCCGGTCTTTGCAATATTGTTCGAAACTATGGGATGTGAACGCTGTTCCACGATCAGACACAATACGTTCAGGGTTACCAAATGTCACCTCCAAGAGTGCCAAACGATCAATAACTTCTGACGCTGCAGTACTTTTTGTAGGGAACAGCCAGCAAAATTTTGAGAACCCATCTATTACAGCCAATATATGCTTATATCCTTTTGATGTCGCTTCCATTGGTCCCAAGAAATCAATGTGCCAGGTCATCAGCGGTGCGTCTCCCTTATCAATAGGGTGGAGGAAACCTTCCTGCCTGCCTTGCTTTCTATTCATTAAGATACACGGGACACAATTTCTAATTACCGATTCAATTTTCTCCTTTAACCCAACAATTGAGTATTCACGCCGTACTAACGATTCAGTTTTTGTGACTCCAAAATGGCCTATGTTATGGGCATTCCTAATAATCTCAGTCTGCATGTTCTTGGGAATTATCGGCAAGTCATTACCATCACATACTTCATGTAGAATGCCCCCTTTAATTACATTTTTCCCAGCCACTGGTGTATTCATGATAGTCCGAACGTCAGGGTCGCCCTGTTGTGCGGCTACCAACCGTAACAGGAACTCACTTCTCTGGATGGACATGCACACTGGGTAACGACTCAAAGAATCCACATGGGGCATCCTTGAGCCGGACCTATGTTCTATAGTATAATCGTACTCTGAGACCAGCAATGCCCACCTAGCCACTCTGGTTGCTAAATCTTTTTTCTCCAAGGTTTTCGTAAACGCAGCGCAATCTGTCACAATTTTGAAATGCATACCCAATAAGTACACTCTAAACTTTTTCAACGCTTCCACGATCGCCAGTACCTCTAGTTCATAACTATGATAGTTACGTGTGCCTCAGTGGTTTTTCTACTCATGTAGCACACTGGATGCAACTTACCATCATTGCTATCTTTCTGCAGAGTAGCACCGCCCCAAATCCCCACTGACTTGCATCAGTGTGTAACTCTGTCGCCTCAGCTTCAGGACTGTAGATTCGCAACACAGGGGCTTCTGTAAGACGGCGTTTCAGCTCTACAAAGGCTGCTTCCTGCTCAACATCAACTCGGAATACCACATCTTGTTTCAGCAGATCACTCAGCGGTCGTGCCACATGGGCGTAACCGGCTATGAACCGTCTAAAATAACCGGTGAGCCCTAAAAAGCTTTGCACCGCTTTGACGGTCTTAGGTATAGGGAAATGACGCACGGCTGAAAGTTTATCTTCGGAGGGACTGACAGCGTTATACTGAATACGATAACCGAGGTAATCAATAGTGCGCTTAAGGAATTGACACTTAGACCACTTAATGTCAAGACCATATTCAGCAGCGATCCCCATTACAGCTTCCAAGCGTGCCACGCCTTCATCCACGTTAGCCGCCACAACAACAAGGTCATCCATATACGCTAACAGGTAACCGGCTTTAATCATGTCGCGGAATACGAAGTTTACATACCGTTGGAAGACCGGCGGCGATATGCACAGTCCAAACGGCGTACGCAAGAAACTCATATTGTCCACTAGGTGTCACAAACGATGTGTATTTTATACTGTTCTCGTCCATTGGTACGTGAAAAAACCCATTCTGTAAATCCAACGTCGAAAATATAACAGCATCGCGCAACCGATCAACCTGCTCGTCGATGAGCGGCAGCGGATAACGGTCACGTACAATTTTTTTATTAAGAGCCCGATAATCGATGCACAATCGCAATGTCCCATCTTTTTTGGCTACCAGGACCACTGGGCTGGCATAATCAGAGCAGCTGTGTCGAATAATACCTTCACTCAGCCACTCTTCCACCTGTCGATCCACAGCAACTTTTTCACGCGGCGCTAACCGCCTGGGCCGCTGATACACAGGAACTTCGTCGCTTAAAATAATGACTGTCTTCATAGGTACCGTTACACGACTTTCAGGCACATAGTTACTAACTATTTTCTTAATTGTTGGCAAGAACTTCCTTTCGCCTACATCCAGTTCCGGCACTTCAACATCAATGGCCATCATCTGTCGCACTTCACGAGCATCAACGACCTCCACAGCTTTCGGTCCCACCCTTAGCTCGGCACTAGTCTGGAACAACGTTCGACCTATGATAACATCATGTCTATACTGTCGTCACTCACGGTATACACGGTGATGGGGTATGTTCGACCATCAATGTACAGCTCCGCGTCCAATACCTGTTCTGTAAAAAAGTTTGTGCCTGCTGGTCCTCTTAGTCGTAGTTGACATATCTTGCTGGTGGCATTGACTAATTTCAACCCAATCGAGTGCCGACAAATGTTAATATCGCATCCTGTGTCAATCAGAGCCAATGCTTCACAGCCAGAAATCACCACCGGTTTCACTATACGATCGTTGTTACTGCCATAGTCAACCTGATACACGTTCGGGACAGCGTCACTCTTACCTGGACACTCGAATGATTTATGTCCAAAAGCGCGACATGAGAAACATTTTGGTCCCTTGTCAACGTCAGGACATTCTCTAGACTGGTGTCCACGATCACCACAATTGAAACACCTAGTTACTCCCTCCACCGATGAGCCTCCTGACGCGATCGTCGGCTTTGGTTTACCATCAGCAGTCACCTGAGGTACATTCCCCGCTTGAGATCGGCTCCTAATCCGCTCGTATAATTCAATTTTTTTCTTGAACTCACCCAACGTTGCCGCGCCATATAATACGTTTTTGTCCGCCGAAGTGTCGGGGACACCACAAATCACATAGTCGATGACTGATTCGTCTTCAATATTGCCGTGCGCTGCTATTTCCCGCATTTTATATAAGTATTGTAATAGTGTTTCATCAGCACGTTTCCGACGAGACGATAACTGTCGATGAACATCGGCCGTACTGAGCCGACAACGGAATTCATTTAGCAACCTGTCGCGTAACTCGGACCACGCTCGCAAACCACTTTCGCCTCGTACAAAATCAAGGGCTGTGCCCTGAAGCAGTCGCTTGCCATATATAAACTTATGCAGTTCTGACCAAGAACACAAACTTGCCAAATCTTCGAAATCCTCTACCCATTTCACAATACTGCCACTATCGTCCCCGGTGAATGGACGTAACGAATCCTGTACATCTGCGAATGTAACGCTAACACTACGCCCATTCAGCAAACGATCATCAACACGATCGCCGACACTTTCTTCCAGCCTTTGACTCGCTTGCACATTCTTCCGCGGTCGCGGCATTATCACAACAATTTTTAGTAAACAATACTATCAGTTATCACACTATGCTATCAACAATATACCTGCGGTATATTCTGCGTAACCAAACTTGATAAAAAGTGAGGTTAGGTTCAAACTCGAATCACGTACAAAAACACAACCATGCGATTATTAAAGTATAGAAATCGGAGCGTATCCCGGACAGGCCCCCAAAAATGTGGGATGGGCACCAAAATATACACTTCAATAAACAACAGTATACTAGAAACGAATTAACTCTTTATTACTATACAAATAACAAAATACAGACGGACACCATAACAACAACGACAAACGACTAACTGAGCACTCAAACGTCAAAACAACACTGACGCTTAACACCCACCCACCGCCTTAGCTGTATCATGGAACCGACCCTCTCTCTAGTAGACAATTCAACTCCACATATATAACAGTATCGCCAACGGGGAAGGGACTGCGTGAGCATTGCTACTCCTCCGACGGCATTGTTTATTATGCAAACAATACATACATAGGTACAAAATTATTAACATACATTACATCGACAAAATTAAATACAACAATATGGGGGCTTCTAACCGCCCAGGATTTTGGCCTACAGCCTACAGAGGTAAACTTAACTAGGTTGGTCAGCTGTCTTCCGTTCGTTGATGCTAGTTCCCTATCTCCTTGCCCTTGGACCTCCTGGGAGTTCTCTGGCCCTCTCGTCCGCTTCTTTCTTTGACATCACCGCCCTGGCAAAGCCCTTGGTAGCCTGCCATTTGACTGCGGACTGCAGCATGGTCGGCACTAAGTTGTCAACGGTGATCAGGACACCGGTTACCTCCCGGAGTTGAAGCCGCTCCTCCCAGGCCGGGCATTCGACCAACGTGTGTTCCGCGCTGTCTGGGCCCATGTCGCAGTGGTGGCACATGTCTGAGTCTTCCTTCCGGATCCTGCGAAGGTAGACCCCGAAACACCCATGGCCGGAAAGGACTTGAGTGGTGTGGAAGTCTAGAGCTTTCTTGCCTAAGCACCATGCCTCAACGTCTGGGATTAGCCGTTTAGTCCAATCGCCATTCTTCGATTCGGCTATGCGGGTTTTCCATGCCTCCATTGTGGAGGCGCGGGGCGAGAGTTCTCTGCTTGAGCCGGACCTCTTCGCGTTGAACGTGGCCCTGCGTTCCTCAGCCAGTAGGTCAGCCGGCGGCACGCCAGACAGGATGTTGGTGGCAGTCTCCGACACCGTGCGGTAGCCGCACACGCTTCTAAGGAGCGCTTTTCTTGGATTCCGTATATGACGGCCTTGTTCTTTGGTACCAGGGGCAACGTTTGTGGCCAGGAGGGCGCTCCGTAGAGGAGGATGGTCATTGTCACTGCCACTAGCAGTTTCCTCCTCGACTCTTTTGGTTCTCCAATGTTTGGCATGAGTCTTCCTAGGGCGCTTGCCATTATTTCCGCCTTGGATGCCACTTCATTCATGTGGGATTTAAATAGGAGACTGCGCTCGACTACCATCCCTAAGTATTTCATTTCATTCTTTAGCTGGATGACTTGACAGTCGAGTACCAGCCTGGGGATGTGAAACTTGTACTTGTTGGTGAACAGAACCGCCTCCGTTTTGTTCACCGCCAGTGACAGTCCTAGCATCTTTATTGCTTCGGAGACGAGCATCAGGGACTCGTTGTCAACAATTTCAAGCTCAGGGATGGATTTCGACGAGCTGATGATTAGACTGTCGTCCGCGAAGCCGATGATCTTCGTCCCTGATGGGAGCTGGAGTCGGAGCACCCGGTCGTACGCCAGGTTCCACAGGAGGGGGCCGACGACCGAGCCTTGCGGGACACCGCATGACACCTGTATTTCAACCGTTTGGTCACCGGCTAGCGTTCGGCTGACCTCCCTGTGAAGTACTCTTGAAAGATGAGTTTCAGGTACCCCGGGATCTGCGCGTGGTCCAGCGCCAACATGATTTCGTTCCATCCAATGGCGTTGAAGGCGTTCCTGATGTCCAGGCTGGTCGCCACGCAGAACTTATTCGATGGAAAGTTAATTTCCGAGAAGATCGTTTCCATCAACTTCTGCACAGCATCATCCGTCGATTTCTGCTTCGTAAACCAACTTGGTTTGGAGACAGGCCGCCGCTATGTGCTCTTCCAACCTTGCCACCAACAGGGACTCGAAGATCTTCCCAACCACGTTCAGGAGGCAGATCGGCCTGAACGACGATGGGTCCCCTTCTGGGCGGTTGCCCTTCTTCAGGAGAATGACGCGGGCTCTCTTCCAGCCAGCTGGGATCACCCCTTCCTTGATGCACTGGTTGAATAGTCCCAGTAGCATCGACGGCCATACCTGGTGGACAGCCTGTATGATCTTGCCGTTATGTTATCCATACCTGGGGCAGTGTTTTTCCTCCCGGCTCTCGCTACCGCTTTGCTTACCTCCTCGGCTGAGAAGAGGGGAGCGTTTCATTGTGGAAGGCCTGCATCCTCATCGGCGGGTGGAGGGGAAAGAGCACGTCTGTAATTCGCCGTACTGATTCGCCATCCAACATGCTGGTTGGGGGAGGGCCGTGAAGCTTCCGAGCAACAAGCTTGTAGGGCTTTCCCCAGGGATCTCTGTCGATGGTTTCGAGCAGTTCATTCAAACACCTCTTCTTGCTCTGCGTGATGGCAATTTTGAGCGCTTTCCTGGCTTCTTTGTACGCGGTGCTCGCTGCGACTGAGGCTTCCTCTTCGGTGGTTGAATTTCGGCCGCGGGCGCGGCAAAGGTGCAGTTTTGCGACGCACCTCGCTTTTGCTCGCTTTGCCGCCACACACTCGCTTCGCTTCTTGGCGATTTCCGCGTTCCACCAGTGGGCCGGAGGTTTCCCCCGGGGGCCATGGGCGATACGCCTGAGGGCAAAATCGCAGGCCGCAGCTATGGATTCTTGAACGGCACGCGCTCGCTGGTGGGCATTGGCAGATGCTGCGAACAGTGAGCGGTCGCCGGTCCATTTCGCCAGAAGGAGCCCAATCTCCATCTCGTCGATGCTGATGACGCCATCCGTCTTCCAGCCCCCCGACTCCCCAGCGTTTGCGGGCGCTCTGTTGCAGGTGGCCTCCAGTGAGAAAGCGATGTACTGATGGTCAGACATGCTTTCCACCTCGTCGCATACACGCCAATCTGAGACTCGCCTTGCGAGAGGCTCAGATGCCGCTGTAAGGTCCACAATGGAGCCTCTTCCTATGCCGACGAACGTTGGCTTTGACCCCTCGTTCATTATGTGGAGCCCAAGAGAGTTGAACAGGGCGCTCACATCGTCCCCTCGGGTATCGCGGCACCAGTCACCCCACGCTGGTGATCGGGCGTTGAAGTCTCCCGTGACGAGTACTGGGACCCCAGGTTCGACAGCTCTGACCCTGTTCTCCAGCCTCTGAAGATGGTCTTCGAACTCGGCCCGCGACTTATTTGGCGATGCAAAGCAGCTGAACGTCTGGACACCGTTGAGGCGGGCAGACACGAATTCCGGGTCTCTGTGGACTTCCGCTGCAGTGACTCCGCTGCCTGAGAGCCAAATCGCTGCTCTCTTGGTTCCGGAACTGGTGAGCCATGAGGCGGATCTCCGCGGATCCCCGCTCTCCTTCTGCTGGGGCTTTACTCCCTGGCACGTTGCTGTAAGGTGATCTGTTCCTTGGCATCTGTAGCACTTTTTCGGTTGGGCTTCTGCAGCTTGGCATGCTACCGCAACATGGCCTCTCGCCTGGCATCTGAAGCAAATGGGTGCCTTCGCTTCTAGGAGCTTGACGCGGCATAAGTTCCAACCGATGCTGATACCTTTAAGCGCTGACAGCTTCAAGGCTGTCTCCACGTCGACCATGAGTTTCGCAACCTTGCCGCCCCCAGCATTATCCCTTAAGCTGATTCCTGCAATTTCGATGCTAGGGTCTGCTGCCGCGATCGCGTTTTTCACTTTATCATCATCCACCCAATCCGGGATGTTGATGATCAATACCGGGGTCATTCTCCTTGGCCTGCTTACTTTGGCTCTCTGGCCAATGGTATCGCTTAGGTGGGAGGATAGCTTGTCAGCCGCCTCCTTTCCATTGACCTCCATCAGAATCGCTCCGGCTTTGGTGCGGCGCACCTTCCCAATTTGAATCCCAAGTTCCTACGGGTCGATGCAGCTGGTCACGAGCCTCATAACACTGGCGTAAGTTTCCCCCTCTGCAGGTTCGGCAATTGTCACTGCTTCCGTCTTGGGGACACGCCTCCTCACCATTGCCTCCGTGTCGATTTGCTTGGCGAGCGCGTTGTCCGCGCTGCCTCCTTGGTAGCCTTCGCGGGCTTTGGTCTCCGTTTCCGAACCTCGGTCCACTCAGGCAACTGCTCCTGAGTGGGGCCCTCCAACTGGTCGCCACCGTTTAACCTAACCTAACCTTTTTTTTTTTTTTTTTTTCATGGTGGTATCGAGGGACAGGAGGGAACTGCGTTGGCATTACTTCCTCCTGGCCCCCATCGTTTATTACGCAAAAAACCAATGTAGTACATTTACAGCAAATTACAGTATTTACAATATTAATACTAACAACAAATGGAAGGCTCTATCCCTCCTACATCGGCTACATTTAGCCTACAATAAAAATAAAACTTAACTAATTTAGTATTCTCAAATCTTTGAATTTTCCCTTGGTTATTTCGCGACCCGGTATCCAGGACCAGCCGGTCTGGATTCGCGTCCCGTGCTATCATACCCCAGGTCTCTCTCGTTCTAATCTTCTTTCTTCTGCTTCTCTTCGCATCATTATTTTGGTAATGAGTTCATCGACTCTCGTCCACGCTTCTTTGAAACCAGCATGGTGCTTACCATGTTATCTGGGGTAAGCTGGTCTACCCCCAGATAAATACACGCCTCGTGGCGCCAGTGGTGCCATGCGTCGCATTCAAAAACGGCGTGCTCCGCGCTATCCGGGCTCGCTCCGCAATGAGCACACTCGTCAGTTTCACGTTTGCCATACTTATGAGAGGTACTGGTTAAAGCACCCGTGGTTAGTCAGAACCTGGCTCAGGTGAAACCTAACCTAACCTTCATGGTCAGGATTCCTCTCACAGCGCCTCACTGGTTGCTGTCCTTGTACTGGCCGTTGCTGTCGCCTCCGTTTTACAGCTTGAGTATCTGTGTCACCCAGAGTTACCCGTTCGACTTCCGTCGACTGGCGACTCATGCCATCTTGCCGTTGCTGTTGGGCGAGCAGCTCCTGCAACGCCCCGAGCTGTACCAGCGTCGCGTCTTGTGTCTGTTGGAGTTTCACCACTGCTTCCTGCATCACCCCGAACTCTTTATAGTGATCTAGCTGCTGGCTCTGGATCTTCGCGAGAGCCGCAGGGGGCTGCTCCGGTGAGCGTGTCTTCTCCTCCTTTATCTCCTTTATCTCATTCAGCAACTCCAGGGTCTGCGAATGCTGCTGGCTTTGCTGCTGCTGCAGGAGTCTGACACGCTGCTCTGTTGCATCAGGGTTTCTTACCATGCCAATGCGCTTGGCAATACCCGTGAAATCTCTGAGGTTCGTTCCCATATTTCTTACTGCCGTCTTTATGTCTAGCTTGGTATTTGCTGCCACCTGCACCGCAGACTCAAGCGTCTCCATGATGTTCATAAGAGAATCTAATAGTTTGGTGTACCTTGCCTCTGCCTCGGCACGAGTCATCTGGGTCGAAGCGGGTACTCTGACACTACTCTTCCCAGGGGTTGCTTGCGTTACGGTGTTTGTGATTAGTCCTCCGCTGATGTTTGCCGTTCGAGCGATTGGCACTTCGCTCACCGATTGTGCAGTCGGTGATCCGCTGTTTTGCACCAGATGGCCAGCTGGTGCGCCTGGTTCTTATTTGTTTCCATTTTGTTCCCACGAGTAAGCATGACGGTTATGACTTGCGGCAGTGCAGCGTACCGCAAGAAAGGCTGTATACTGCAGGGTACGCCACGTCCTGCAGGATCCTCGTGGACACGTGTCTACCTCCGTGTCAAGAGACCCCCTTGACGAGTTGGGGGTTAAGGGAGGCGATTTTCCGTTGGTGGAAGGCTCGCTCAGTCCTTACTGGCCCCAGTCATTCAAGCCCAGAGCCAGCTCAGTAATTTATTTACCTGGTTTCCTTCCAGTGGGGCTTTACTGAAGGCCAGCAGGTTGCCTCCGACCTGCCACCACCAACCAACCAAGGTCAGGGATGGCTCTCGAGGCTCCGACTCCAGACAATTAAGGCCAGAGCCGGGGGGTGAGACCGCTTGGTAAGACCTGGTTAAGGGCCCGCAAGCTCCCCCACCACGGCAAGGTGGATCTCGTCGGGGGAGAACCTAACCTAACCTTTTTTTTTTTTTTTTTTTTATAACGGTATCGTAGGGGGCCGGGATACCTGGTGGGGCAATTCGCCAGCTCCCCTACATCGTTTATTAATACAAAATAATACAATACAATAATTATATATTAGATATTAAATATTTATACAAATATGGAGGGCCTCTAACCCTCCCGTAAAAATCGGCTTTCAGCCTACAATCTTAGATAACTTAACTAATTCGATTAGTTTGTTGCCGCTTGTCCTCGCTGTCTCTCGCGCTCCTCCTCCTCTCTGGTGGACAGATATGGTTAACGAGTTTAGCGACTGCGGCCCAATGGCTCCTGGACTTAAGCATTGTCGTGGTCGCGGTTTCTGCTGTAAACTCCACTGACAGTTCAGCTTCCAGTTCAATCCTTGCACGCCACCACCTATCGC
>CM017803.1:17692104-17912605 GCA_008086715.1 Sitobion miscanthi | reverse complement strand
TGGAGATAGTGATTTAGATTACTCTCAAGAAATGATACGTCAATCTCAAGGAAACCAATCAAATGAATTACAAGAATCCCAATCCAGTTTGTATTAGTTTCTAATCTTGCTGGACCAGCGTTACTTGGTACAGATTTTTTGAGTAAATATAGAGTAGGGGAGACCGGGTACGATTGTAACATTTTCTATACTATTATTTATTTATGGGAAAATATAAACTTTTTAGCATTGATTTTGCACTCAACTGATTCAGTAACTTGTAATCTTAATAAATATGTATAAATTGAACATTAACTTCCATAGGTGAATCTGTAAAATCTGATCTAAAAAAAAAAAAAAAAATGTTACAATTGTACCCAGTCCAGGGTCAATTGTAACAGTACTAGGGGACAAATGCAACACATACATAATATATTAATTAAAATTAGATTTTTAATAGTATAAGCCTTTATTACTAAAAATAACAATTAAAAAACAGTGGTAGAACATACTTAATATAATAATAAAGAACAAGTTATAATCTTTTATAGTTTAAGCCTTTATAACTAAATATTAATATTAAAAAAACAGTGGTAGAACATACCTAATATAATAATAAAGAACAAGTTATAATCTTTTATAGTTTAAGCCTTTATAACTAAATATTAATATTAAAAAAACAGTGGTAGAACATACCTAATATAATAATAAATAACAAATTATAATCTTTTATCGTTTAAGCCTTTATAACTAAATATAACAATTTAAAAATACTAGTAAAACATACTTAATAAAGTAATAAAATAATATAAAGGTTATTAAAAGATAATAACTCTTAATAATAACTAATTAAAACAATATCAGTCTTAATGTTACAATATTTATAGTTAAATATCATCAGCCTCACAATTATCACAGATATAATAACGTACCTAATAGTTAAATTATAGTAATTCAGTATTGTTCAACTCGTACTCCGCTACTCCTGTTATCTTCAATATACTACCCTTAAGAACAGGGTTACTCAGGTGATAGTGTATTTTATTGGTTATAATATTATAATTATTTAGTCTTGAATAAAACATTGTATTCGTTGCTATATCGTGTTAATTGTGTTAGTTTATGATCGCAGGTCATAAGTTTCTAGGACCTGTAAAATATAACTCAGAAAACTTTATTTATATCAATTCAACAACCCGGATCTAAGGACCGGTTCGTGTAGTGGGAATAGCCAACCAACTACTCCTTAACTGGATAGAGTTAGGTATAAATATCGACAGCCACTGGGTTTGACAGCCGAGGAGGTGTGTTACAGTACTATTATAACGCTCTTTGTTATTAATTTAAGATAACGTAATAGATACTTAATTTATTATTTAAATTTGTTTATTTAATTTTAATTCACTCTTAACCAAAAAAGTTCATCCAAATAGATAAGCAGTCCTAAGTTATTTCCTGAGCATTATTGTCATAATAATACCTGAAGAAAACCAAGAAAATAGGCCTAACATTAAACGGTTTTAACTAAAATACAACTATAAAACAAAAATAGGTACACCGTATACAGTTAATAAAAATTAGAAATGTTTTTTAATATTAACTAAGTAACACATTTTGAATCTACCAGCACCCATTCTCACTCACACTAAATTATTTTAAACACCACTGATGTTAATGAACTATGTTTATGACCAATAATATTTTAAGCTAGCAATTATTACTAACTCGAGCAAATATTATGCTCCCCAAAAAATATTTAAATAAATTACTGGAATAAACTTGACAACATGTCATCATAATTTAATATATTAATTGGAAAAATATTAAATGGTTAGTAAATTAAAATATTTTTAAATATTCTATGGGTACTTAAATATTAAATAAATGCATCCAATTAATTAGTTATATTTTATCTGGTGTTATATTAGTATATTACTATGATCTATGGAGTGTAACAATTTTGAATTATAAATTAAATTATTAGAACATTATTTATAAAATAATTTTAAGACGTACGTTTTTTAATTTTTATAATTGAGTACCTAATGATACATACTACAATTAAAAGATAATGGGATACCACATATAAGTAAAATATATTAACTTTTTGATTAAAAAAAAAAATCAGTTTTAAAACAAATAACCAATCTTTAGGATATTTTTAAATACTAGAAGTTTAAAGTTTAAATTTACCAGTCTTCAGGTAATATATATTAAAAATAAAATTTTAAATTCATTCCTGTTTTGGTTTGTTTGGATGTCGACACGCTGTTTGAATTACTGGTTCTTTCTGTTTTATATAATTTTAACTTGTTCATCATTCCAAAGTGCACACGCTAAAAAGTTAAGTTATTAAATATAAAATATAAGGTATAATAGTATTATTAGTATAATAAATAATAATAATAGATATCTAGTCAATATTAGAATTAAAAAATATGGTATTTTAAAGCAATTTAAAAAAAAACTAATAACTGTGACTAAGTGACGAATTAATGACGTGGTAAAGTAACTAAAAACTTTAGTTATTATCATGCTGGCAGACAATTTAAAAGTTTTAGTGTACAATGTACATTTGTCGTTTATATTTCATTAATATAACTTAATATATAAAAACATGTTCACTACTTAGTAATTACTGTCGTCTGCTTGCTATTCTCAGTAGTTAGTGATTGGTATTATTATTTATTACTTTAATCATGATAATCTAAGTTAATAATAATATATTGTTATGTAATATGGAATTTGATTCTGCACTTTAACTCTGCACTGACCACGAATGCCGGATTAACTGGGCAGTCTTTTTACCCTGGTCATTTTGGAGTCACGGTTCGACTTTTTTCTCTTTGGGGTTGGGGTCGGAGTAGGCCGAATCTTCGTTTCGATCCTTTCTTTAACGGGTCTGTTTTTCGTGGCCGAGGCATAAGAACTCAACGCTTTATTGCTTGGTTCGGAGTCTGACATTACTACATCCATCAGATCAATTATCTCTGGCTGTGCCCCTGAGGTGGACGGACCATGATGGTTCACCACTACTGCACTGTCTGGGGTGAGCATTCTAAGCTGAAAATCGCTCCCTTGTTTGCGACGCTTTTTGTCCTTAGCAAGCTTAGTTTCCGTGGCATCAGTCAAGGCCCTTACGGCCGCTCTCAATTCGACTTCTATTGTTTGCAATGGGTTTTTGCAGCTATCTGCTACCGAAGAGGGGTGGCTGGCCTTAGGGATTGCCTGCAGGAAAGAGGCTTTCTCTCTGAGGGCCCCAATCTCGGAGCTTAGTCTCTCGTTGTCCTTCCTGCTGGACGCCAGAACGCTGTGTAGCGCTGAGGATTCGCCTATGAGCTCAGACGCTTCTATATATACGCCCCTGGTGGTTATAACCAGCTTATCTACCGGATCCAAGATGCTATCTTGCCATTTTTTCCCTATCCTGGTCTTTTCTAGCATGGTTATAAGCTCAGCCTTAATGTCCTCGTAAATCTCATCTTGGTAATCAAGGTGTCGCGACATCGCCTCGGCGTGAGTCTCTCCAGAGACACATGTACTTTTCCATTTTCTGGGGTTGGAGGAGGGAGTTGGTGTCGAGGACAGCTCCTCTTCACGAGCGCCACCTCTGATCCTTAGGACTTGAGACCTTTCATACCAACTGGTATCCGGCACCATCATACCGGTATGGAAATACATATCCATTTCCAGTGGATAAGAGTCACCGCGAAAGTCATAAACGCGAAAGTCAGAAACGAAATCAAGGTTTTCTCCCGTGGGAATGTCAGCCAGGCCGCTCAGCTCTGGTCGGTGATGGAAAGTAATATGGCCCCCCCAAAATCCGTGGGCCATTGCTCCCGCAGGAGGTGAATTTACCGGTATTGCCGGCTTATCACTTGGGGTACAAAATTTTGTATCACTTCCATCGTCGGTTTGTGCTGGGTGTCCTTCCCCTTGCGTTTTTAGCCTGCCACCAGGAAAGCCCTGATCCCTCTGGCATACGTCGGGCTAAGCGTACGTTGCAACCGTGGTCAGCCTGGACTGGTCATAATCGGTCCGAGTGTCTCCAGGCTCCTACGACCGGAGTTGCCAACCTCCGGAAGACCGTTCACAACCCTGGCCGCAAACAGCTAAGTCCACGACCAGGTTGAGCACCCGTCAATCGGTGAAGATCACCGGGTGCTCGCTCCAGTTAAGGTGTGGCGCCAGAACACCCGTCCGCCACGGCCCTCAGGCCCTAAGGCCGGGTTACGCCCACGACTCCTTCCAGGTAAGGGCACTGCAGAAGCCTGGTGGTTTTTCGTGGGTAGCTCCCGACCCGAGGTATAGGCACGCCCCTCACGAGCGCACGACTTGACGCCACGTAACAGCTCACGCGACGCCTGGGACCCGCGACAACTGGTTTAACGGGCCCGATTTAGAAAGCCTCTTAGCTACCGACCCGAAGGACGGCCGGGCGGGGACACCACGACAAGGTGGGCTTTCCTCGTCTCCGCATGGGAAGTTATCAGTGTTGATCTCATGGGCCCATACCCACGTTCTTGTAAGGGAAAATCGTACATACTTGTAGCCACCGACTGTTTTAGTAGGTGGACCGAGGCTTACCCCTTAGGAACAGCAACAGAGTTCTTCCACTTTTGAGTGTTAAAAGCTCTATTAAAGTGCATGATCATTCAGTTCCTATTGATCCTCTACTACTATTTATTTCAAAGAATTAGTTTAAACACAAGATTTCAAGATAATCTAGATGAATATTTAAAATATGAATTATCTCCATACCCTTTGGCTATATTTGATGATGTAGGTATACGAAAAACGAATAAATCCACATTATTCAAATGTTTTAAACCAAGTCTTTACTTCAAACGCTACCTATATCATCGACGGTGGATTTCTTTTGCATCGTGTTATATGGCATCAAGATGATACTTTTCAATGTATATTTAATAAATATATTGAATATTTAAAAAACATTATGGGTCCAATGTAATTGTTGTATTCGATGGATATAACGATAATAGTAAAAATATAAAGGCGATGGAACAGTTTCGACGGTCTGGGGCATTTAGTGGGTCTTTTGAAGTTTTTTTTAATGAAACAATGAAAGTGCCTATAAGTCAAGAAAAGTTTCTTTCAAATCGATCAAATAAAAACAGATTTATTTCTACATTGATGCAAAAATTAGAAAATGTTAATATAGTTTCAAAACAAGCTCAAGACGATGCTGACGTAATAGGGCAAAAAATGCTGTGATGTTACAAGTGTAATAAGAGTAATATTATTAAATAATCATTTATATACCTTTATTTTTTAGCATAATGATAAATTTAATTTTTTTTCTTAATAACAACTACAAAAAAAGTGTAAGCAAGAAAAAAGAGTGAGAAAATTTACAAAATAAGGCAACTTCGACCGAAACATAAACCTTGAATCCAAGACATATTATGGTGGTTCAATCAAGACCTTTGACGACGCCGAGGTCATAGCTGTACAGCGTGCACCAATTCGTGGACAGACAACGATAACAGACCTCCCTGTTTCAGCTCTAGTGATGGGCGATTCAGGTCGGTGAATCGATTTAAATCGGAATGAAAAAAATCGATTCAAAAAAAATCGATTTTTCGGAGAATCGATTCTTAAAATAACGATTTTTTAAATAACTAGATGGTGCTTTTAACATATTCAGATGTTCTAGCTCTCCCTTGTGACGCCCGGGTTCATATTGATTCATATATAAAGGTTTTCTGTACTAATTAAATTCAGTGCGGGTACTCCCTACCTTAGGCCCTCTTGATTTCGGAGAGAGTAAACCACTGTGTGTGTTGTAGTCCTATAGGCCATAGGGCCTACATCAAAGCAACGGAAACTCGCCACTTCAATGGATAGTTGGTCACAGGGGGAGGATGATACGCCTTAATTTTTAATTTTTTTTAAATTTTATTGAATAAATTACCAAATTTAAAATGTTTTAACTTAACATAATATATTATAATATATTGCCCACATAAAACATCCATTCAGAAATACAAATACTTGCCATGTGCAATAATTTTCAAATACTTGGTAATTAAACACTTGTTAATAAAATTATAAATTGATTTAATTATTTTACTAGATAAGTAGATATTAACTAACGCATTAAGTTTTCGCACATTAATTGTGTACTTGACAAAGTAATTAAAACTTTGAAACTTAATATTTTTTAAATGTTCACCTTATACTATCATAAACACATTTTACTCTTTATTGAAGTAACATTCTTGATGTTATGTAGTGTGTAGTAGTATTAACATGAAATAGTACTCAAGTACATAATGTAAGATATTACATTAATTATAAGTAAGAATCTGATACAATATAAGTTTAAATTGACTGAGTTAGGATTAAGATATTTAATGAAGGTAGATAAATAACACAACAATGACTATGGTAAACACTGTGTTTTTTTTATTTATTATATCATTGGTACTTTTACATATTTTTTTACAACAATTATTAAATTTAAAGGACCAATCGTTGGCCACTTATTCTTGATTAAGAGGACGTGATACCCGTAATATTTAGTGGTAAAAACAGGTCTACGAAAAACAAACAAAACGCTATTAACAAATGATTTTAGAGCAAAAATACCTATTATGAAATTTATAGAAAACAATATTTAAGAGACAACCTCATGTGCGTTTTTTAAAATATGAATTATTAAAAAAGTTACAGTTGATTAAAAAATGGAAAAAAATAGGTTTTTGTGCCGCTTATAACGAGTTGTATATTTAAAATAGAACAAAACCCATATGAGGTTGTCTCTGAAATATTGTTCTCTATAAATTTCATAATAGGTATTTTTTCTCTAAATTCACTTTTTAATGCTGTTTTATTTGTTTTCCGTAAACATGTTAATGTTGTTCGAATTAATTTTCATTGCATAATGTGCTGTCACCTGCCTGCCGCTGCGACGTCGGCCGCAATTTCCCCCCACTACTCCAAAAACTGAATTCCCTATACGATGATCTCGCGGTGACGGTCTGTCGATGGTTATCGGACGTTTCCAGGAATAGACTGAACTTATATAGACAATATCATTATAAGCTAATAACCTCGGTATAATGTAATAAGAATTATTTTTATTTTTATTATAATAATCGGCATTGATGATTGACAGCATTCCACATACGATCTACCAACTCTTATTTGTATTATTATTTTAATTATATTATTATTATTATTATTATGTATTACGGACATAATAATATTTTCAGATGATAGGTACTAGGTACCTACTTCAAACGTTCAAAGTATGCATTATTTATAGTAATTCAAGTATATACTACTTACCAAAAAATCTGTGTTTTCCTACAGAATTCAGTTATAAATTATAATGGTATATTGCTGGTAAAAAATATATCTTTATATCAAAAATGGTCAAATATGCACTTATAAACTAAATATGATCAAATATGTAAAATATGCAGCAATACATTATGATTATAAACGCGTATTGCTATGAAACAAATTTCTATAATACTCAACTATGTTTGGAATGATTATTGAACTCCTAGAAGTCCCTAGCCCTAGACTCATTACGAATTATGATAGCGAAAGTCATAATATGAGACTTATTATAGTATAGTTATATTTTCAATAACTTGTACAAAAATAAACATTCATTTTATTTTTAATTTACTTATGGAACACATTACACAACCGTCACAACCATTCCTCCTGGGTATGTGATCATTTCTTCGGGATTTCTGTGTCATCGTATTCAAATTTTTATTGTGAATTTTGTGTTTTTAATAATTATTTTCCATTTTTTTGACAATGGCAAATAAAGAAAATAATCTAAAACGTAAACGGTCATCTAAAAAAAAAATCACAAATTCTCTGGTACTACGACGATACAAAAAAATAAAGTAAGTACCTAATTATATTAGAAATTTAAATACTTTATTTGTCTGTTTAAACGTTTATAGTAAATTAAAATAAAATAATAATATTTTGGGCTCTACCCATTCAATAATTAAATCAAAATAATTTTATTATCCTTTATAAAAAAACAATTCTGTTGGGGTGGATTAACACCTCCGTCACTACAGATGCCAATATATATAACTATATTTACTTATTATAATTACCAGTAGACACTCTTGTTTTCATAAAAATAATACCTGGAAATAAATAATTTTGTTTTTAGTACCCCCCAGGAAAATGTGGAAAATATGCACTGACGGCGACTATATGTCAGCCTAAGATATTTTATATTGGGTATATTTACGTTTTTATATCTTCTATTTTTAAATTAGGACAGGTTGTTGATTACATACTGTAGGTTAAAATAATATAAAAATATTATGAAATCTCATTGTCAATAATTCAGTTAAAATATGTACTTCAAATTTATATAAAAAAATGTGCGATTATGTATTTTATATATATTTTAATTAAAGTCAGAACAACTTATGTAAATTCGTGAACCGTACCTAGTAAACTTTCAAGTACATTGACTGTTCGTAAACATTTATAAAATAAAATCGAATACTTCAAAATACCTATATAAATAGCTTATAAATAAACGAAATATTTTGAAAAATATATACTTTGTAAAGAGAATACAAATTTAAATAAATTAAAAAAAAGGTCTTAAACTAGATTCCATGGTTCATACTGTAAAAAAAAAATTTAAAAATATATATGCACAGATTTTTCTACAGTTATTTTAAGTTCAGATTTGTACAAATTATTATTGTTAAAACCTAGAATAACACGATTTTAGCTATTTCGTTGTAATTTAAAAATGTTATTGATAGGCACTGATATCTTTTCATTCCAACCGATTTTTTTCACAGATTTCCGCTAATATGGTTACAACTAAATTTAAACCTAGCCTAACCGTGTTATACTAACATAAATATCATATCAAAAATTTCCTAGGCTGACAAACCGTCTCCACTCAGACATGGTTTTCGTACAAAATAATATTATTATATAGGTATAAGTATAGGTATACTTGTCACCTTTTTTTGTATTTTAGTTTTGAAGTTTTACTTCTAAGTACCTAAGTCGTATTATTTTAAAAATTTAAAAATTGAATTATAATTATAGCTCAAACACTATTTTACCCGATTTGAGTGTTGAAATAAATGTTCCACCAAATGATGTTGGTAATGATTCAGGAATTGTGTTGAGTAACTCAAATACTCCAGAATGTTGTTCAACCTCAGTAAAGTAAGTCTTATTGTTTTAAAAGTCTTTGTTATTGGTTAAAATTTTAAAATCGAATTATTATTTTAGCTCAAACCCTATTATGCCCGGTTTAAATGTTGTTTTTGAAAATATTGATGTTATTGAAAGCGAAAGAATATCTCATGAAATTGTAGAAAACAAGTTAGTAATAAATTAAAGACTTTAAAATTTACCTCTTAAGTCTAAAGTAGGTTGTAACTGGTGTTATTTTTTATTTTTAGTGTTGGAGGTCGAAGAATAGTTGATGTAATGCATATTTTTTACCAAATTAGAAATGATAATCATGGCGTAGGATTGGGTTGCACTTTTATTGATTGTGCATTTTTAAAAGAGGTTCGTTCAGGGTATTTTTCTTCGTGGATATTTAAGTGTAAAATGTGTAATATGTTGACTAAAATTGAATCGGAAAAAAATGACCTGGGGTGTATTCCAATTAATAAGGCAGTTGTCAGTGGTACATATGCAATAGGAATAGGACATACTCAAATGGCCGAATTTTCAGCAAATATAGATATTCCATGTATGACACACTAGGGTGGTCCTTATTTATAGAAGTAAGAAAAAAATATTTATATTTTTAATGTAAGACCCCCTCATTTTTTTCATTGTTATAAGAAAATAATTTTGGTTAATTTTGGTCGTGACTACTCACTCCCTTCCCGTGCCCCTGGGGGGTTGAAAAATAGCCAACAAGGGTAGTTTTATCATTTTGTCGACCTAACTAAATAAATATGATACCTAGCGAAAAAATGTATAGAATTTAAATTGTAGAACGTAAAGTTTCCAATAAAAAGTAATAGTACATTATTTATTGTAAGTTTATTACTTTCGAAGAAAATTAATAAAGTACAAAATTTTAATTTTTTTTTACTAAATTGATTATTTTTATTTATTTAAATATATTTGTTGAACGGATGAAATTATAAAAAAAAATGTTTCTATAAAAATTATGTGAAGTTAAATTTCTTATTTAAAAGGTTATATGTAAAAAGTTCATATAGTTGTCCATTTTATTGTTATACTGGACTATTGTAACATATTTTAATATTATTGAAGAAAATTATAATTTTGTTATATTAATTTCAGTTAAGTAATTTACTATAAATACCTTTTAATAGGTACGAGATATGATTAGATACAAATTATGAGTGTTTAATAGTTTTATCTTATCTTATCATGTCCATTATTTAATGGGTATGATAAAATAAGTTGATTTTATACGTATTTCTCAGTTACTGTGGAGCGTATGTTAGTACAGTACGTCGTCACGTTGTTTAATATTTGAACAGCTCTAATTTTATTCTATATGTTTAATAGTTTATACCTATTTCTATTTATTGTTCTTTTTAAGTTCTTTTTAAGATTAATAATGGCTGCTAGAATATTACGTGATAAAATATATTTAGTCGATTATTATACTAATGCAACTGGAAGCAAATTACCGTCTAATGTTCAAGTATTAAAAACTTTATTCTTCAATCTACGCGTTGTAAAACTTAGTGTAAGAGATAGTGCAAAGCTTGTAATAAAAGAAGTGTTGATATTTTGGGAGAAAGCACGAATACCCACTAAAACGGATAAAATTTGTATTAATAAAGTAGAAATGTTATATAATGAATGGAGAGAATTACAAAAACATGCAGGAAGAACAACGACGAGCCACAAAATAAAAGAACAAAAATTTATTTCTAATCTACATAATATCTTCGATATAGCACACATAGATGCACTAAATATTTTAAAAATAGAAGAAGATAAACAGTTCCTAATAAATCAGCGAAAAGTTGGACGCCCGGGTTTTATGTATGGAGTTGATTATGAAATGCAGCGGAAAGAAGCTGTTCAGACCCAAGCACTAGAGCGCGCCAGATAATTCGGATAAAAAGAACGTTATCGATTCCGGTCACGCCTGCGCCGCTATCACCGGTATACGACTGTCCTGCTCGCGCTCTACAGTCGTAGTCGTGTGTTGTTGTCGATACTTGTCGCAGCTGTTACCGACCCGTCTCGTTATTATTCCAATGCGCAATAGTGTGCCTTTAAAAAACCGCGTGTGCCGCCTTTGTCGATTCGCCGTAAATCGGTGTGTAGCCGTGTCTTTGTGCCGTCGCCACGATTGTTGGTCCTTAGCGTTACGCGTAGATAACGTCTTCGTGTGTTGTTGTGTCGCCGCCATTAGCGTCCGTTACGCACACGCACGTTTGTTTGTGCTCGGCACCTTCCGCCGCCTTGTTGTTGTGTCACAGGCGCGGATAGATGCGCGTCGTTGGAATTCGTGGCTCAGCTTAAATCGTAATTTTACCGGTTCGGTTAATTTTTTAATTCGACATCACCGTGTACACCTGATACCCACGTGTTTGGATACGTCGTACTCATTGTCCACCGTCGGTACGTCGCGTAGTGCAAGTATACACCTCCGTATGGGAACAAGTGCTCCGGTCAACTTCAACCAGGTCAGACGTATCATACCCATACTGTTTATTATTTGATAATTGTTATCAACGCTGATACGCAGTTGTTTGTATTATTAATTTCATGATTTAATTTTTTAATTATTTGTAATTTGTGTAGGACTAACATAGTAATAAGTTATTCTCATGTATCCCAATGAATGAAATCCTATATGTACAATAAATTTATACAGTCCACTATTCAGGATATTTTGTCGTTTCTTATTAATTTTATACATATATATTATTAAGACTCAATCAGGTTTTATTTACCAGCAAATAGTTGAGATACAACCGTGTTCATTTGAATCGGCTATCATGACTAAACATTTGGTCCTTCGAGCCGGATGATTTGTGTAATTTTAATTAATTAATTTGTCCGTCTTATCTTGCTTGCTCTTTATTCCTTAAAATCGTGTAATATGGGAAGGCCTAAGCGTCAAGATTTGGACAATGCTGCTGATAGTAAACGGTCGTTAGTTCGTGCTCGTGCATCGCGGGATGCATCGTTACGGTCAATTAAAAAAATAAATACTATAGCCGAAGAAGCTAAATTAGATGTTGATCGTCGCGCATTATTTGAGGCTCACTATTTGTCATTGAAACGGTTCGTTGATCAATTTGAGTTAGAACAGCAAGCAGTATTAAATGCCCTTGTTGATTTAGATAATGTAGTCGAGTTTGAAAATGTTGATGCTGTTGTCACTGATACTATGGAAGAGGTATGTGCAAACATTCAACTTATTGCTACTGGCTTCCATAGCACTTCTGTTAATGTGACTGCAGATAATAATGTTTCTACTGGTGCACGACAAACAGCACAGGCAATTGTGTTACCAAAAATTGAATTGCCAAAATTTGATGGTAATGTCCTGGGTTGGGTATCGTTTCGTGACATGTTTCAATCACTAGTTCATGACAACCCTGATATTTCTAATATTCAACGTTACCATTTTTTAATTTTAAGTCTGTCCGGTCCAGCACTTACAGTAGTGAAAGCGATCCCTTTGACGGCTGATAATTATATCATAGCTTGGAACGCATTGAAACAGTCGTTTGAAAATCAAAGACTATTAGCTTCGGCACACATTGACAAATTGTTTTCATTTGTGCCATTGAAAAAAGAATCATTGTCGTCACTGTCGTCATTTGTTCATGTATTCACTGAAAATGTCTCTGCTATTAAAGCACTTGGTGTCAAGGACCTAGCTGGTTTTATTTTGTTTCATATTGGTGCTCGTGTAATTGATACAGAGACAAGGCGACTGTTCGAAGCAAGTATTGAACAAAATGCAGTCCCTAATTTAGATATTTTATTACAATTTGTCGCACACAGATGCAAAATTTTAGAAAATGTGGGAACGTCGGTTGGAACTAATGACAAACCTGACAGCACTCTTAAAGGTAGTAGTAAGAAAAACAAAAGTGGCTCCCTTGGCAAAACTTCACTGTCAGTGTCTTCTACATCCACAACATCAAAATGTTTATTTTGTCAACACGAACATCAGATTTATCGTTGCTTTGTATTTAAACGCAAACCAGTTACAGTACGGCGCAAGTTTGTGAGCGATCATAATTTGTGTTTTATATGCTTAAAACGGGACATAGTGTTGGTTCTTGTACTGCTTCTTTTACATGTAAAAAATGTGAAGGTCGTCATAATACACTGTTACATATAGAAAATGTCGGTACAAAAAATAACAGTGAGACGACACAGAAAGAGAAGTCAGATGTTCAGTCCTCTACGTCCAAACCTGTTGAAAATAACACTGTGTTCGCAGGTACGATATCGACACAAGCAACTGTAGTGTTAGGTACTGCGGTTGTTCGTATACAAGATGACACAGGTGTTACTCATCAGGTTCGAATTTTATTAGATAGTGGGTCACAGGTTTCGGCCATTACTGCAGATTGTGCCACCAGACTTGGTCTTAAACGCACCAGGAGTCATGTAGAGGTAGTTGGCCTCTCTCAACAACCGGTGTCCAAGGTAAAAGGTGTTACTCAGTGCGCGTTTTTTCCGCTTCAGTCAGATCAACCACTGTTTAAAGCAAATAATGTTATAATATTGTCCCAAATTACTGGATTAATGCCAATGTGTTCACTCCCTGCTACGGTGCGCACGCGATATCAACACCTAGTACTAGCTGATCCGGAATTTGATCATCCTGGCACCGTGGACATGTTAATAGGAGGTGATTTATACCCGATGATTTTGCAGCCCAAAGCGGACATTATCCATACGCCTGGATTGCCGTCAGCAATGCACACAAATCTCGGTTGGATAATTGTTGGTTCACTCAGGGATCCTACTTCATTACCTCTGATGTCGTTGACTATTAGTGCAGTACCAGTCCTGAATGAAACGTTGCAACGATTTTGGACGGTTGAAGAGCCGACTGCCCCAGTACACTCGACCACCGAAGACGAACGATGCGAGGAGTGGTTCTGTAAAACAGTGTCACGGGACACATCAGGCAGATTTTGCGTTGCTCTCCCTTTTCGGTCTACAATAGAAGTTCAAGGTAATCAAAATCAGGACTTGAGTACGGCTAGTGGTCTTGGTTCTTCGCGTACGATGGCTCAAAACCGGTTGTTTAATATTGAACGTCGCCTAGCAAAGGATCCTGAACTATATTCCGCGTATCGTGACTTCATGGATGAATATCTGTCGCTCGGTCACATGCGCCTAGCTGAGAAACCAGGGAAGTATTTTATCCCACATCATGCGGTTGTTAAACGGCAAAACGAAAAATTAAAAATTCGGGTAGTCTTTGATGCGTCGGCCAAGTCATCTTCTGGTTTATCACTTAACGACTGCTTGGCAACTGGACCAAAATTGCAGAGTGATATCACCGACATATTACTTCGTAGCCGTTTCCACAAGTTCTTGTTCATCGCAGATATTGAGAAAATGTACAGGCAGATCCGAGTCAATGATGCAGATTGTGCGTATCAACATATACTTTGGCGAAATTCGCCCACTGAAGAAGTCAAAGAGTACGAATTATGTACTATCACTTATGGTGTCAACGCAGCTCCGTTTTTGGCAATCAGATGTTTACACCAACTGGACTCGGAAAATGGATCTGAATTTCCTTTGGCAAAAAATTTGTTGGTTACATCAACGTATGTTGACGACATTGTGGCAGGTGCTGATACCGAAAAGGAAGCTCTGGAGCTTCAGGATCAAGTCATATCCCTATTACGCAAAGGTGGGTTCCATTTACGAAAATGGGCCAGTAATTGTGAGGCAGTATTAAAAGGTATAGCTGCTGAAGACCGCGCAATGGACCCATCCTTTGAACTTAAAGATGACCAATCAGTAAAGGTATTAGGTTTACATTGGATTACTACGTCGGATGCCTTAGGCTACCACATTAACATCAACAAAGTCGAACCAACCAAGCGCACCATACTTTCAACCATCGCTCGTCTATACGATCCTGTTGGCGCGTTGGGCCCTGTGGTATTCTGGGCCAAGTGCATTATGCAAGAATTGTGGATAGAGAAATTAGATTGGGATGCTTCGCCTTCGTCCGACATAATCGATAAATGGCATAAGTTCACAACTGAACTACCTGCGTTATCTTCCTTCTCACTCTCTCGTTATATCAACGCATGCTCATCAAAGACCATACAGTTATTGGGTTTCGCGGATGCTTCTCAAAAGGGATACGCGGCGGTGGTCTATATGAGAGTCATTGATATGCAGGATGAGGTAACGGTGCATTTTCTTACGGGTAAAACAAAAGTCGCCCCTCTTAAAGCATCACAGACGGATGAGTCACTGACAATACCACGGCTAGAGTTGTGTGCCGCCTTGTTACTTGCGCGACTGCTGTCTCATCAACTCTTCGTGCTTCGTGATATCGTAACGATAGATTGTGTTCGAGCATGGAGTGATTCTACCATTGTCTTGGCTTGGCTTAATGGGGACCAAAAGCAGTTTAAGATATTTGTTACTAATCGAGTGGCGAAAATTCGCTCTCTTCTGCCACACTGTGAATGGTCTCATGTACGATCATCGGATAACCCTGCAGATCCTGCATCTCGAGGCATGCTGCCGGAAGAACTTCTTACCAATCGATTACATTTAAATGGTCCAGAGTTTCTGCAAGATCCCAATTGTCAGTTTTCAAGTTTGATGCCGAATGAGTTTTCACCTGAGCAACTTCCAGAGATAAAAACCTCAGTTAAAAATGTTTTATTTGTTCAGGACAGTATCCAGCCTTCAGACATGATCAGTCAATTTTCAACATTAACAAAAATGCAACGTGTGTTAGCGTACTGTTTTCGTTTCGCCCGTCGTCGAAATATTCCGAAGAGCAGTGGACCAATCACTCGGATGGAATACGAACGTGCCATGAACGCAGCTATTTTATGTACGCAAATGACATACTTGTCGGATCTACAAAAACAGATACAAAATCAAGGTTCCATAACTCCGACAACGATAGCCCAGCTAGCTCCCTTCATCGATTCGAATGGAATCATTCGAGTTGGCGGAAGATTAAAACGGGCGCTATTAGACGAAAATGCAAAATATCCAATTCTTTTGCCTCAAAAAACACATCTAACAGAATTAATCATTCGACATTTTCATCATATCTCGTTACATGGAGGATCAAGATTGGTACTTTCGATGATCCATCAAAAATTTTGGATTATTTCTTGCACAAAGTTTAGAAGTATAAACCCGCGACCTTTCATGGGGGATCTGCCAGCTGCTAGAGTTGTAGCGAATCGACCATTCTTTAACGTTGGAATGGATTATGGCGGACCTTTCATGGTTCGTGAAAGTCGACGTCGCGGTGCACGTACGAATAAAATATATTTAGCTGTATTTGTGTGCATGTCAGTGAAGGCTGTGCATTTGGAAGCCGTGTCAGATATATCCACAGACGCGTTCCTCGCCGCATTGGACAGATTCGTTGCTCGACGTGGAATTCCCGACAGCATGTACACCGATTGCGGGACAAATTATGTAGGTGCTGCAAAACAACTGAAGAAACTGTTTGATGAAGCTTCCAATCAGCATAGCTTATATGGTCGTATACCGTGCAAGTGGCACTTTAACCCACCGGGAGCCCCTCATTTTGGTGGGATATGGGAGGCTGCCGTCAAAAGTGCAAAAACCCATTTAAAAAAAGTGATTGGTGCCCAAGTATATACTACCGAGGAATTCACAACACTCATCACGCGAATCGAAGGCGTGTTAAACTCTCGGCCGATTGTACCGCTGTCCAGTGATCCAAATGATCTAAACGTGTTAACCCCAGGTCACTTTCTAATTGGACAACCATTGCTAGCTCTTCCAGAAGAGGATGTAGTGAACACTCCAACCAACCGTTTAGGTCGTTGGCAATTACTCCGTCAAGCTCAACAATCATTTTGGCGTCGATGGAGCCACGAATATCTGCACACACTACAGGGGAGGCAAAAGTGGTTTAGGCAGACACCAAATCTAATGGTTGGCGATCTTGTAGTTACCAACACACCATCACGACCACCCATGTCCTGGCAGATAGGTCGAATCATTGAGGTTCATCCAGGGGAGGACAACACATTGCGTGTAGCGACCGTTAAAACCCAAGAAGGCACCCTCAAACGTCCTGTTATCAAGTTGGTAAAACTTCCAGTTGATCCAAGACCTTAATAGGGCTCCCATATTACCGATATCCTTAACATTTTTCCTTTGTATATACACATTGTAATTATAATTATAATTTTTTTTGTTTGTTTGTTTCTTATATGTACTATGATACAGTCTGACCGAGAAATGTTTTTTCCTTTTGAAAGCATGCTTTCAAAGGGGGGAGGATGTTCAGACCCAAGCACTAGAGCGCGCCAGATAATTCGGATAAAAAGAACGTTATCGATTCCGGTCACGCCTGCGCCGCTATCACCGGTATACGACTGTCCTGCTCGCGCTCTACAGTCGTAGTCGTGTGTTGTTGTCGATACTTGTCGCAGCTGTTACCGACCCGTCTCGTTATTATTCCAATGCGCAATAGTGTGCCTTTAAAAAACCGCGTGTGCCGCCTTTGTCGATTCGCCGTAAATCGGTGTGTAGCCGTGTCTTTTGTGCCGTCGCCACGATTGTTGGTCCTTAGCGTTACGCGTAGATAACGTCTTCGTGTGTTGTTGTGTCGCCGCCATTAGCGTCCGTTACGCACACGCACGTTTGTTTGTGCTCGGCACCTTCCGCCGCCTTGTTGTTGTGTCACAGGCGCGGATAGATGCGCGTCGTTGGAATTCGTGGCTCAGCTTAAATCGTAATTTTACCGGTTCGGTTAATTTTTTAATTCGACATCACCGTGTACACCTGATACCCACGTGTTTGGATACGTCGTACTCATTGTCCACCGTAGGTACGTCGCGTAGTGCAAGTATACACCTCCGTATGGGAACAAGTGCTCCGGTCAACTTCAACCAGGTCAGACGTATCATACCCATACTGTTTATTATTTGATAATTGTTATCAACGCTGATACGCAGTTGTTTGTATTATTAATTTCATGATTTAATTTTTAATTATTTGTAATTTGTGTAGGACTAACATAGTAATAAGTTATTCTCATGTATCCCAATGAATGAAATCCTATATGTACAATAAATTTATACAGTCCACTATTCAGGATATTTTGTCGTTTCTTATTAATTTTATACATATATATTATTAAGACTCAATCAGGTTTTATTTACCAGCAAATAGTTGAGATACAACCGTGTTCATTTGAATCGGCTATCATGACTAAACAGAAGCTCAAATTAAAAAACGGAGAGAGGCAGAACATATAAGACAACATAACAATGTGAATTTAATAAAAAATGTGGAGGTATTAGAATTATCTTCTAGTAGTGCCGAAGATGAAAATATGGATATGGATATTGTCAATGCAAATACAGACATCAGTGTGAAGCCTATATCACCAACAAAAAGAGGGAAAACTAATATTATCACTCCAAAAGTTGTCGCGGCTTTAGATAAATGCAAAATAAGTGATAGAGACGCTGTTCATATTTTGATAGCACTTTCTGAAGCATTAGGACATGATATAAATGATCTAATAATTAATAGATCGTCTATTCGTCGTTGTCGAATGAATTAGCGTCAAGAAAGAGCAGATATTATTAAAAACAAATTTAAAGAAATAAATTTAAATGCTGCTGTTTTACATTGGGATGGTAAACTACTTCCGGCTCTAACAGGTAAGAATATTATTGACAGACTTTCAGTGATTATTACGAATGGAGATGTAGAGAAAATTATTGCAATACCAGAGTTAGAATGTGGTACAGGAAAAGAGCAGGCGTCTGCAATTTATGATAAAAGCATTAAGTTTCGATACAACTGCGGTAAACACTGGTCGACTAAATGGTACATGCATATTATTGGAACAACTTTTGGAAAAAAATTTACTATATTTGCCATGCCGTCACCACATTTTTGAAATCGTTCTTCGTAGTGTTTTTGACGAAAAAATGAGTAAGTCAGTAGGTTTGCGATGTACCCATTTTTAAAAGATTTCAAAAAGAGTGGAAAAATATAGACAAAACGAAATTTAAACCAGGTATTGAAAATAAAAAAGTAAATGAAATCCTCAAACCTTATATTAACCATATTGTTTTTTATGCCAAATCAAAATTGTCTGAAAATCAACCACGTGATGACTATAGAGAGTTATTAGAACTAACATTGTTTTCCTTAGTCACGGTGCTAACCAGACATTCCGTTTACCAAGAGCTTTTCACCACGCAAGGTGGATGGCTAAGGCAATATATTGTCTAAAAATATATTTATTTCGCTATGAATTTAAATTAACAAAAATAGAAGAGAAAGGGTTATGTGACATTTCAATATTTTTGGTCTTAGTATATATTGAAGCTTGGTTTGATGCAACGTTAGCTTCGACTGCACCTTATAATGATCTTGATTTTATTAAAAAACTTTATAACTATAAAACAATTGATGATAGTATATCAAGATTTTCATTTAATAAATTTAAAAATCATTTATGGTATTTAAGTCCTGAATCAGTTGGTTTAGCTTTTTTTGATATCAATATATCAGTTGAAACAAAAAAAAAATGGTTTAAAATCTTAAACTTGAGAAAGAATCACCTGGAATGTGTAAACGAGTTCAAGTAAATGACCAATTTATTGCGTATTTTATGAAATATGAAATTGAACATTTTATATCAAGTGAAACTAATGAATTTTTTAATAGATTCAATTTTGATATTAGTTTCCTTCAAAAAGATCCTTCTACTTGGCCTCTTGACGAATCTTATCAAAATGCTTTTGATATTTGTAAAGAAACTAAATGTTGTAAATGATGCGGCGGAAAGAGGTATAAAACTCATTGAAGACTACAACAATTTGTTAACAAAAAACGAAGAACAAAAACAATTAGTACTGCAAGTAGTCAGTGACTATCGTAGCCATTATCCAGACTGCAAAAAAAATAATTTGAAAAACCCATTATAATTTTATAAATAAGATTGTTCAAATTAATATAAATAGTTAATAATAATTGGTTTGATATATATTTAAGAATTAAGTGTGTAAATTGTATTAAAACATGTTTAGTTTAGTATTAATTAGCATAGAACCATATTTTTTTTATGTATTTATTAGAAGATGACTGTTTTTTTTTTATCTTAGTATTTATAATATTTAATAAATCTGACTCAAACAATGCAATGAAGGATCCAATAAATATTTTACATATAACCTTTTTAATGAGAAATGTAATTTTACATAACTTTTATAGAAAATGTTTTTTTATAATTTCATCCGTTCAACAAATATATTCAAATAACTACAAAGTATCAATTTGGTAAAAAAAAATTTTAATGTTGTACTTTGTTATTTTTCTTCGAAAGTAATAGACTTACAATAAATAATATACTTTTACTTTTTATTGAAAACTTTACGTTCTACAATTTAAGTTCTATACATTTTTTTGCTGAGTATCATATTTATTTAGTTAGGTCGACATATTGATAAAACTACCCTTGTTGGCTATTTTTCAACCCCCCAGGGGCACGGGAAGGGAGTGAGTAGTCACGACCAAAATTAACCAAAATGATTTTCTCATAACAATGAAAAAAGTGAGGGGGTCCTACATCAACAATTTCAAAGTTCAAAAATAAGGACCACCCTAATGACACACACAACATACATGAAAATAGCTGAAACTTTGAGCGATGAAGTGAAAGAGACTGCTTGGAATGCAATGAAACTTGCCGGAATAGAGGAAAAACGATTAGCATTAGAAGCAGGCGACGTAGATGAAGATGGTATACCCATGTGCCCAGTTATAGCTGATGGTCAATGGAGCAAACGTAGCTATAAGACCAAGTACGACGCATTTTCAGGAGCGGTAAGTAAAGTTATGGTTGTAAACATTGGCATCAGGGAAAGGGGGAACTGGGGAAGTATCTTGGGCGTAATTTGGAGGGAGTACAAGTTGTGCATACCTTTGCATTATGCGTCTTAACTAGAGAAAGGACTTTATTATAATTTAAATATTTTATCTAATAATTATTTTTCATATTTTTACATAGGTATTTGGTTAGAAATACATTTTTTACTTTCTATGTATGTATATTGTATATTTTTTTTTTTTTTTTTGTTCGTTTTGAGGCTTCGACAACTTAGGTCATTAGCCTTTGGTACTGTGGGGGGTGGAACTGTAGGTTTGTTTGTTTGATAAATTGTATATTATGCTGTTTCTAATTGATAAACTTAAAAATTACAATAGATTTATAATTTTAATAATTGTACTACATATTTTTTTGATTTGTATTTTACGAAAAAATCCGTTCCCTAGACCCTAATAATAAATTGTCATAATTAATTTATAAAAACAATTTTAAATATAAATCGATATTTTTTATTCCCTTAGCCCCCTTCCATATTTAAATTTTTACTGTTTTTATTTTTAAAATATTAGGTTTATCATAATTATTATATTATTGTAGGCTACAATTATTGGTTTTCGGACAAAGAAAATTTTATTTGTGGGAATTCGTAATCGATATTGTGTTGTCTGTGAAAGAGCCAAAAATATGGGCCAAAGTTCAAAAGCTCATAAATGTTTTATGAACTGGTCTAAAGGCGCAACCAGCATTGAAGCAGACGCAATAGCTGAAGGATTTTTAAGTAGCGTAAAATTGCATGGATTGAAGTATAATAAATTGATTGGTAAGTATGAAAATTATAAAAATATTTATTTTATTTTATAATTAATATGTATTATTGTTGTATAATTTAAGGTGATGGTGACAGTAGTGGTACTAAACGTCTGAATGAAATATTGCCGTATGGACCACGTATGTTGGTAGAAAAAATAGAATACAGGAATCATGTATTGAGGAATTTTGGGCAAAAATTAATGGCACTTACCAAAAAAACCTCTTATCCATGTTACATTCGAAAATTCATTAGAAGAAATATTATTAGATTCCGTACGGCAATTACAAAATCCATAAAATATCGTAAAAAGTTGAATCAGTCTCTTTATGAACAAACTAAAGGTATTTATTAGTTTATATAGGTACATTGTTTGTTAATGAAACATATATTTTATATTTATTCTTTACTTATTTTTAGGTTTACAAAAAGATATTATAAATGGGCCGTATCATATTTTTGGACAGCATACATTGTGTGAAAAATATTTTTGTCGTGGGCCAAAAGAGTGCGAAAAAAATTTAGTTCCAGAAATAGTGAAATGCGGTCTCATGAATGAAATGTCAGCTATTCTTCGTCGTGTAAACGATAATGCACGTAGTTTATTATTTGATGTTGATAATAACTACTGTGAGCAATTTAATAGCGTCATCAACAAATATATTGCTGGTAAACGAATAAATTTCACTCAAAAGCAATCTTACAATACTAGGGTCCATGCAGCTATTGTATCATTCAATTCGGGTGGTCAATTTATTCGCGAAATCCATAAAAAAATTACGAAAAAAAGTCCAGGTACCTATACAATTTTGTTCATAATATAGGTAGTTAAAGTAATTTCATAATATTTTGAAATACTCTGTACTATATTTTGTCTATTTTATTTAACTATAACTATATTATAAATTATTTATTATTTAACATAACTATTTTTTTATGCTTTAGGAATCATTGGGAAAAAATTTTTAAAATATACTATAAACAAAACAAAAAGTCTGAAATATCGAAGAGCTCTCTTTGTTTCAAAAGGTGATAAACAAAAAAAAAAAATTTCAAACGGGCCAGATGAAAATTATGGATTAGCCGAGCCATTAAATGACTTTTTATCTGACGAAGAATTTAAAATTAAAAAGCTTGAATTTATACAGTCAATAACTCTTTCGGAGGCATCTAAAGTACAGTTAGAGTTAGAAACTAGGAACCAAGCAAAAATCAAAGGTGGTTTGAGGAACGAAGAAAACGATTATCGGCATCAAATTTTGGAAGGGTGTGCAAAATGAGACCTTACACTTCATGTAAAGTAACTGTACATAATATACTTTATGGTTGTATAAACACCAGTGCTACAGAATATGGTATTCAAACTGAACAACAAGCACGTATGCAACTACAAATGGAAATTAAAAAAAATTAATAAATGTGGTCTATTCGTCGACAAAAATATTCCATTTTTGGCAGCAACTCCAGGTGAGATTGTTATAATTTAGTTTATTATAGAGTTTAATTCAATGTTATGGAAAATAATAAATATTAATTTGAGCCTTTATGAATACATATTTTATTAACATATGCCTTGGGCCTTGGATCAGGATTGATTTCACATACTCTATTGGATATATAACTAAATAAATATTTTTCAATTGCAGATGGTTTAATAGAAGACGATAAACTATGTGAAATTAAATGCCCTTATTCTGTTAAAGATTATTGTAGTCTAGAAAAAGCTATTTCGGACAAAAATGTCATGTATATGCATTTATTAAAACTTTAATAATTAACGGATTAGAATAATATAAATAATTTATTCTTTGGAAATAAGTATAAAACAAATATTAATTATTATGTAATATACATTTATATATTCCCATTTCAGCTTCCTTATATGAAAATTAAAAATAATTTACCAACTTTGAAAGAAGAAAGTCATTATTTTTACCAGATCCAAGGCCAATTACATGTGACTGAACGTAAAATTTGTTATTTCTTTATATACACTCCAAAATGGAATCACTTAGAAATAATAAAATATGATGACGAATTTTGGTCCTCAAAAATGGAATCAAGCCTAAAGTTGTAAGTTGTACTTACAGATTAATTATGGTCTATTCGTCTATATTCAATAAAGTCTATTGAATATTTATTAATAAATACGTCTATTGGTTTATAAAATATTAATTTATCTGTATTTTAAAATTTACTTATATTATTTTAATTTAGATTTTAGGAAGAGTGCTTGTTAAGAGAGCTAATTGACACACAGTTCATTAAACGTATGTTGAAAATGATATAATTGTACCTCCACATATCATTCAAAATATTGAAGAATTCAAAAAAAAAAAAAAATCAATAATTAATCAATACTAAATTCTAAAATTCAAATCTATATTATCTTTATCTATTTCGTTAATAATAAAAATAAATTAAATTATTTCTAATAAATTACGCTTTATTTATTTATTTCATTTAGATATTATAAAACTATATTTTACTATGATTCATGGACGAATCCCCGTAATACATTTCCCCGTTAGACATTTCCCCGTTACGCTTTCCCCGTCCAATATTTCCCCGTCCAGCGATTTTCCCCGTTAGACATTTCTTCGTCAAAAGAAGGATATACGGGGTGATTTTTTTATCAAACAACACTCATTATTTCCAAAAGTATTCATTTTTTTGAAAATATTTTTTTACGTAGTTTCAAATTGTTAAAAAAACAACATTTTTATAAAAAAATTATATTTTTAAATATTTTTTATCCTTATAATTTTCAAAAAAATGAATACTTTTGGAAATAATGAGTATTGTTTGATAAAAAAATCACCCTGTATATATAAGATATAACAAATAAAGATAGTATAAATGTTTATATAGCTTATATTGCACCTTGTACGGACAAATTAACTTAGATATATATTTATTATTATAGGTTTTATCAAATATAAATTACCTATAAAGATTTAGGTACGTTATCGATGTACGATATACATACTAAAATAAAACGGATCCGGTATGCATTAGTAAAACTAACAAATTGAAATGGTTTAACAGTGTCTCGATAACCGTCGCGAAGTTATATTATTTTTGTTAAATGCCGTCACATTCGTAATACGTACATTAGATTTTTTCAATTAACCTATTTTTTTTACTATTTTAAAATGACTTACGTAAAAAGTACCAAAGGAAAAATTTATTAGTATATGCGGAATATATTTTTGAAAAGGACTATACGAAAAATGAAAAAACATATTGGAAATGCATCAAATATAATATGTACAAGTGTCGTGGACGGGCACATACAGTAAATGATGAAGTTGTTCTGCACAAAAACACTCACAACCACACACCAAACATAACAGAAATTAGTACTAAAACTATTATTAACGAGTTGAAAGAGACAGCATCCAGTCAAGTAACTTCAACTCCTCATCAAATAGTTACTAATACTATATCTACTATATCATCTCAAGCAATTTCTGGCGCTTTACCTTCAGTAGCCACAATGAAAAAAACGGTACAAAGACTAAGGCGTTGTAAAAATGCACCTGTAAATCCGTCAACGTTATCAGAAATAAATATTATTGACCCGTATACATTCACATTAAACAAAAAACCCTTCCTCCTCTATGATAGTGGTTCTGATGATGTTAATCGAATATTATTATTTTCAACTGAAGAAAATTTAAAAATATTATCTGACCAGTGTCATTGGTTTATTGATGGTACATTTAAGTCATCCCCACAACTCTTTACTCAGCTTCTTACAATCCACGCAATAAAATACGACACAGTATTACCGTTAGTGTTTGCACTTGTGCCAAATAAAACACGTGATAGTTATACTAAAATTATAAAAGAACTTCTAAATTTGGAAAACAATTTACGGCCAGCAAGTGTTATGGTTGATTTTGAACAAGCGCTTTTAGGTGCGATTGCAGACGTTTTCAAGGACATCCGAATAAGAGGCTGCTTTTTTCATTTTGGACAATGCATATGGAGAAAAATACAGTGTATCCCTGAAATACGAGAAAAATATATTTCAAATGCTGACTTTGCCTTAAATGTAAAACAGCTAATGGCTTTAGCATTTGTACCGATACCTGACGTTGAAAAAAAATTTGACGAGTTAATGTCCCAAAGTTTTTTTGTAGAAAATGAAGAACTATTGTTTCCATTGACAGACTACTTTGAAGATACATGGATCGGCAGACCAAATAGACGTAGAACTCGACGCCCACCTACATTTAGTTTAGCACTGTGGAATCAATACGACGCAACACTTGCAGATTTGCCAAAAACAAACAACTCCGTCGAAGGATGGCACAGAGCATTTTCGTCATTGTTAGGTGCATCTCATCCAACAATATGGCGATTAATAGACGTAATAAAAAAGAACAAGGGTTAACGGAAATAAAAATCAATCAATTAATAGCAGGGCAAGAACAGGTAGCTAAAAAGAAAAAATATACGAAGACAACCACACGGATTAAAAAAATTGTAAATTCTTACCATGAACGTACTCTAAATGAATATTTAATTGGAATTGCTCATAATTTACAAATATAAGGTATTAATTTTTATTATAATTATTGCTCAAAATTTTTATTATTATTTATATATTTTTTTATTATGATTATTATTAAATAACATTTTACAAATTATTTTATGTGTCTGTAATAGTGTAATAACGTATACCAGTAGCATTAATTTTTATTATAATTATTGCTCAAAATTTTTATTATTATTATATTATTATTATATACTTTTATTATTATTATTAATTAACAACATTTTACAAATTACGGGGACGGGGAAATGTCGCACGGGAAAACGTATTAGACGGGAAAATATTTTACGGGGAAGTGTTTACGGGGAAATGTTCGACGGTGAAATGGGGACGGGGAAATGACCCGTTACCTTTTACTATAGCCTATAGGTAGGTATTAGGTATATTTCAATAAGTAATAATGCAATAAATACAAATCAAGCTATGTTATAATTAAGTTTATACGATCTTTATATTGGTACATATATTTAGGTAAGCAGTGACTTAAATTATAATCGTTAGTTTATAGGTACGCGCGGAGATTTAATATATTGCGGCAGTAATTACGCGAATGAATTTTATAATGACGCGAAAGGTCTTTAGACTAACGTTCATACAATAATAAACGGCGCTGCCGAACGAGACTCGTCGGCCGGCCGCCGACTGCGAGGAATGGGCGTGGCTTAAACGCCGCGTGCATGCGGATAGTGAAAACACTTAACAGCGCATTCTCTTAGCCGTTTTATACGTTTCACTTTGGGTATCACGTCCTCGTAAGGTACCATTAATTAGCTCACTATTGATTCATTAAATGTTTTGTATATATTTACAAATAATATACAGATAATTACATTATACATATTTACAAATTATATTATTACAATAATTATTAAATTTAAAAGACCAATCGTGGTCCACTTATTTTTGTTTAAGGTACCATTAGCTCACTATTGATTCATTAAATGTTTTGTACATATTTACAAATAATTACATTATACATATTTACAAATAATATACAGATATTTACAAATTATATTATATACAAAAGGCTGTACAGATAAATTATTCGATGGGCCAGTCTTCAAAGTTTAGGGAACTTAAAAATAATAGCTGTTGCAGTTTCTCCCCCTTCAATCGATTTCTTTTTTCAGTCATACTATTTCCCGCTTTGGAAAACAATCTTTCCGAAGGGACAGAAGTTGCTACTACAGATAAATATAGCTGTACAATTTTTTTTAAAAGAGGGAACATATTGCCATTTATATCCCAATATTTTAGTATGTCATCAGCTAACGGTTTTGTGGGCTGGCTTAAATAATGTTTAAGTTCGGTAGGAATTCGCTCTTCAGACTGGTCTGAATTTTGTGTTGCAGTTTTTTTTTTTTTGTAACCAGCTCATTGTGAACTGACCACAAACTATCACTACGTTCACCATCATCATCACTAGAGCCTTGGTTTGAGGAGCTAGGTTCATCACAGTTAATTTTAATTTCAATAATTTGATTTTTAATAAATTTAATAGCTCTTGAGGTGGCTAATGCATTATTCAAATGAATAGTTTTGACCTGGGATCTAATATAGTGGAAATGCTAAGTAGACCTCTCTCTTCCATTCTACCGAACCTTTTATTCAAATTATCTAACATAGCTCTCTTTAAGGTTAAAGCTGTTGGATGGGTTAGGTAAATGCTCTCGGTTTTTTTAATAAGGCAGTTAATTAAGGGTATAACTGTGCTGCCAGTTACATATTTTTGACCACATAATTCCCTTGTTGCCACCTCCATCGGCTTTAACACTGACAACATTTCCTTAGCTATATCAATCTCATCAGCTGTCAACATTTCGGGGCCCCGGCGAATATTTATTAATACTGAAGCTATGTGGTTCGAACATAAAATGAATCTATCAATCATAAAATATATTGAATTTCAACGTGTTGGTACAAATTGTTTTAGTTTGAAATCGCACAATTTTCCAAGTTCATCGAAAGCCGCTACCGATTGTTTGAAAAAAGTTACGATACTTTTAATTTTGGTTATAACATTATGTACATCAGTAAGATTTGCCAGTGCCCTTTCTGAAACCAAATTGAGAGTGTGGGCAAAACATGGCAAATATTTTTCGGGTGTAAAAGTTTTGTTTACGGCAGATAATATATTTGCCCCATTATCTGTGACGACGGTGAAAATCTGGCTTTTTTTAATACCCCACTGAACAAGAAGATGCTCGAACCATATGGAAATATTATCAGCTGTATGGCTGGCAGACAGCTCCAACAAACCAATTGTGACACTGTCAAGAGCAACTTTATTTAAACTTAAAAAATGCAGTCATGCCCAAAAAACTTGTTGTATTTAGTGTGTCAGTCCAAATATCCGATGTTAAGGTTAAGTGATCAACAAGACTTGGTTTGGATTTTATTAATGTGGATAAGACATTGAGAGTGTGGGCAAAACATGGCAAATATTTTTCGGGTGTAAAAGTTTTGTTTACGGCAGATAATATATTTGCCCCATTATCTGTGACGACGGTGAAAATCTGGCTTTTTTTAATACCCCACTGAACAAGAAGATGCTCGAACCATATGGAAATATTATCAGCTGTATGGCTGGCAGACAGCTCCAACAAACCAATTGTGACACTGTCAAGAGCTACTTTATTTAAACTTAAAAAATGCAGTCATGCCCAAAAAACTTGTTGTATTTAGTGTGTCAGTCCAAATATCCGATGTTAAGGTTAAGTGATCAACAAGACTTGGTTTGGATTTTATTAATGTGGATAAGATTATTCATATTTACTTTTCACCATTTTATTTAAAGTTTTCCTACATGGAACCTTGTACATAGGAACTGTTTTCTGCATGAAGAATTGGAAGCCTTGTTTTTCAGTTGTTGATAACGGCAGATTATCTTTTGCAACCATATAGACCAATGCATCCGTGATGGCTCGTGTCTTATATCCTCCTTCTAAAACAATTTAGACAATTTATTATAATTTTATAGTTAAGAATTAAAAAATATACTCTTACTATCATAAGATTTGACTAGGTTAGGACTTAAGTTCGCTGACTGTGGAGTATTTGAAGAGGATGTGGTTTGTATTGACGAAACGGATGCAGATCCACTGCCACTGAATGATGCCATGGAATCATTGTCCATAATACCGGACGAAGTCGAAGATGTTAGAGCAAAATTAAGTGTCCGTTGTGTTTGTTGAGCCTATATTAAAAAAAAAGAAATTGGGTTATGTTGTAAGAACATTATTAGTAGGGCTCGGAAGTTCATGCATTTGCATGTTTTTAATGAGTGCATCAAAAAGTTGCTGGATGAGCTACAACTTTGAATCACAACCTGATGAGTTTAAAAGTGAAATTTTAGTTTGCATATTTTCGCATATTTTGTGGTTTTTTACATAATATGCATATTTTTAAAAAAAATTGCACTTTACTGCATTTTATTGCATTTTACCTTTGATATTTTTTTTTTTTAATATTTTATAGAAGTTTCGGTCTTTGAGTATAAAAACCTGTCTAAAAGTATACAGGTAATACTTAAATAATTTAATATTATGTAATTACTAGGGAAGTCCATGCGATAATTCATGATAGGCGATAAGCCAGTTACACTTCTAGTTAAATAGTATTAAAACGATAAATAGCAATTTTTATATTCTCGAATATCAAGTATTAAATACTTCAAATTTCAGATTTCATACATTTCAAGTATGTTCCAATTTTTTCTGTTGATGTAGAACGGAGCTTTTCTCTTTACAAAAATTTGTTGGCTGATAATCGCCGTTTATTAGTATTTGAAAACCTGCCAAAGTCACTGGTTGTAAATTGTAATTCCTAAAGTAAATATAACATAATATACCATATTAATTAATAAATACATTTTGCTTGTTTTTTTCCCATATTTTAATTATTTTTTTTTACCAAAAACAAAAATACCTTGAGTTTTTTTTTTTTTAAATGCATATTTAGCGCATATTTTATAGATTTTAAGCTCATATTTGCATGCATATTTTGATAGTTTTTTGTGCATGAACTTCCGGGCCCTAATTATTAGTAATATTGCATCTTAGTATCTTACCTTATTTACAATGTTTCTAGGCGTTCTAGCTACCTCAGCAAAATCATTGTCATCTATCAACATTTCAGGATCGTCAATATTTTCTTCTTGTGGTTCTTCGGAACTAGTTGATGCCACTGACCGAGATATTCGACGAACCTTACCGACAACAGCACCCTTGCTTTGTTTAATTGAAGGATGATTTCTTTTAATGTGGTTACGTATATTTGTTGTGTTACCACATGACTTGACTGAAGCGTGACATAATTTGCATGTCACAACTTCTACATTCGACGATTTTTCAAAATATTCCCAAATCACACTCCTGGGTTTCGACGACATCATGTGCGATTGTGCGAACTATAAAAACGGAAGTCGGACTTCAGAGGTATGACCTAGTACCAATACTCTATGAAGTACGAAAACGCAGAGTCGTCGAGAACGAAACGATTCACAAAATTGAAAATACCACGTGCGATTGTACGGACTGCAAAAATTAAAGTCGGACTTCGGAAATCGGAGGTACGAACACTACGAAGTACGAGAACGAAAAGATGGCTGGCGGAAAAACGAAACTACTCAAAGAACGATTCACGAACGAACATCTCTGTCCAAATATACACGGTGCCAATCGGCAGTAAGCCAGTAGCGATAAACGAAGAAAAAAAATTGCCGATTCTTATCAAATCGAATCGAATCGAATCGGTGCGTCCAAGAATCGATTCAAAAAATCGATTTTTCGATATGAGAAAATCGATTCTTTGCAGAATCGATTTTTTTGGCACATCGCTATTCAGCACTGAGACCTTGAGGGACCGGTGACATCCAAACGACGGAAAGGGTGAAGAATAATTTTGGAACACTTATATCGTACATGAGTATTGCCATCGAAATGATATAACGTGTTCTAAAATAAATCGTATTTTCAAGCGATAGCGTTCTGAAATTCAGCGCATCGAATGCGTTGTTGCATCGGAACATCGTAGTTTCCATCATAACTAAAACCCGATTAACTGATGAATATGAGCTTAAAATCACTGATAAGGCCCGTTATCACTAACCTTTGTCATATTTAAGAATTATTGTTATTAATAAAATTGACTTGACGTTTACTCTGATGTTTTACAAAGTTCCCTTATTACAAACAAAATATATTTATTACAATTTACAATATAAAAACATTCCATTCTTTTATTTTAAACGATGATGGGAATGGTGAAATGAACGAAAATGGTTACGTATCATGTTTGTATAAACGAGGTAATTTTATAAATTATAATATACACTGTACAGACTACAGCAGCATTTCAAAAATTGTATTTTTTTTTATTTTAAGATGGAGTTACTTTCAAAAAATTAGTACGATTTGATGAACTTGTTAAAAATGGAATAATTGAACAAAATCCAGAATATAATGAAGAAATCGATGAAGTTACATCTTATAATCCGAATGAAACAAATTTTAATAAAAATTCAAGTGAAGGTAACTATCAGATACAAATTTAATTTGTTTTAATAATTTTTGATTTTATAAACATTATCTTTTCATTAGAATTTATTTGGACGAAAAAACTTGTAATTTAATTAATTCAACTACGAATCGACATTGATGGTATGTTTCAACGGCCAAAAGTTAAAAAAAATTAATATGTGGGCTAAAATAGCTTCCATAATAAATTCCACATTCTCTGTGAAAGTCACTGCAGAGAAATGTGATATAAAATGGCGTAATTTATGGAAAACATACAAATTCAATGTTAAAAAAAGTTACTCAACTGGACATGATGCTATTATTTGGGAATACTTTGATATTATGAATGAAAAATTTGGTACTAAAGCGAATGTTAATCCTCCGCCTTCAACTATAGTTGGAACATCTCATGTTTCTAAAAACACTATGCAGATTAATAATGATTTATCTTCAACTATAATTGGAACATCAAACATTTCTGAAAACAATGTGCAATCTGAAAATGATTTAACGGCAACATTGTTGGAACATCTCACAACAATGTTAGCAATGCTGAAGTTTGGATCAACAAAAAAAAAAAAATTTAAATCAAGTCATAATAGTTTTATGCAAGGTTTTATTAATTTAAAAAAAGAAGAAATGGCAAAAGTTGAAGAAAAACAAAAAAAATTATTATTACAGCTCGGCTGCGTTCATTACCTACTCCAATATAAAAATTCAACGTTTTTTCTACTTCGTTTTAAATTAGTATTATTATTAATATTTTTTTTTTTTTTTTATTAATTGAAATGTCGCATCAAATAATAAAATCTAATAAAAATACGGAAAAAGTTTGTTTTAATGACCACATGTATACGAAACATTACAGTACTTTAATATCTGATGTTTGGAGGTGCTCTAAGGCGTCGAATCTCAAACATCCATTTCGAAATATTCCACCAATTTTTCCACCTGCTACGTGGAATGTACACGAAACAACTCTTAAAAATTTAGATCGTACTAATAATCAAACAGAAGGATTTAATCATCGATTTTCTAAACTCGTTAGCTATAATCATCCCTCTATTTGGACCCTGATTAAAAAAATTAGATTAGAGATAGATTCAGATAGCACTAAAATAGCTCAATTTAATATAGGTAATTTACGACCAACAAAAAAAAAAAAAAAAATATATGAAAATATGCAAGAAAAGTTATTTTTACTGTGTACAAAATACAAGAATAATAATGATGATAATTATATCGAACACTTCTTAAACGCTGTAGCTTATCATATACGTTTTAAATAAATACATTTGTTTGATTCGATTTTTTTTAACAAACTATATGTAATAATTATTTGTCAATTTTAATAGTAAAATGTAATATACTCATGACTTATTATAATATAATTATATACATAATATATTTAATATATTTAATTAAGTAATAAAATTATTTTGATTCGATTTTTTTAACAAACCTTGTAATGATATATACCTATAGTAATAAATAATAAATACCTACCTAAAAAATAAACTAATGATAATTAGTTTTCGCTTTTTTATCCATATGCTATTTTTCACTTGCTTTTTTTACTTGCTTTTTTTCCTTTGCTTTTTATGCACTTGCTTTTTTTTCCTAAACTCAGCTGCAACAGCTGTATGAGATACTAAAGTGTAATCTAATGATTCAATCCCTTTCAACCTTCTGAATCGTCATTTAAGATGGCCAAAAGTCTGTTCAATGATGACTCTTATTGTTGATGAAAGCACGGTGTTAAAATGTTTTTGTTTTGGTTGCATTAGACTATTATTTCTGTATGGCTTTATTAAATAATTTGTTAGAGAATATGCAGAATCCCTAAGAATATAATGATTTTTAGAAATTAAGATCTCTGAATTTTCTGAAAGTTTTTGATATAAGGGACATTACAAGATCCGGGATATCCCACAAACACATCAATGAATTTTCCTAAAACAGTTTGTACACATTTAGATTTAAAATTGTATATTATAGAGTAGCTAGTATAAAAATAATAATTTATTTAGTATTAAATTCACCAGTCTTATACATTATAAGATATGTCCATAATTTACCTGTATAATCACATACTCCTTGAAATATAATACTATGGTATCTATTTCTATTTAAATAACTATTATCTTTACAACTTCCAGTAATCTTAATGTGTGTACCATCAATCACAGCAAATGTCCTTGGAAAAGGAATCCTTCGAAGGTTTTGAAAACCAGTAATATTTTTCAAAACATCAGACCCTAAATATTTAATGTAAATTAAAATGCTGAATTTTAAATATGTGCCTAAATTAGGTACATAAAATAATCATATTTACCTTGTGGCTATTTGATATATTTGCTCTTTAAATTTGAAAGACTTAGAACTATTTCTTTAAATATTCCATGGGCGGTAGATTCACTAACATTAAAGCGATTACTAAAACTTCTGAATGTTTCCTTTTCATTAGCTATAATTCAAAGAGTTAATAACAATTTTAAAACTGGTTTAAGTGAAGATCGTCCAAGGCAATGGGTTTTAATCGGTAATTCGAGTAATATTTGTTATAATAAATTACAAATTTAACATTATTCTATGAAACATACATAATATAAAACATATCAAAGTAGTAAATACAGTGAAACCTCTCTTAACGGACACCTCTAATTAGCGGACACCTCTCAATAACGGACAAAATTTCCGGTCCCGGCATAGTCCCGTTGAAAATAATAGATAATGCTCCTCTAAATAGCGGACACCTCTGAATAAAGGACGCGGACAGGTTAGGTAGTCCGAAGTGTTTAAATATATCTAAATAACGAACAGCTGTCCAAGAAATACAAACTTAATGTGTAGGTATACAATACAATATGTAATATACAATATATTTTATCGATAAAGACATTTATCTAAATCGTAATTTAATGAATACGATAAGGTATGAAAAATTACAAAATTAAATAAGAACCTATACGAACGATAGTGATGTTATGACTTAGGTACTGATATCAATAGCATTGTCCGTTAGTATCGTATTTACCATGGCTCCGGTACGGTCGCGTTTGACGTTGAAAAATAAAATCGACATAATAAATGTTGAAAATGATGCAAAAAAACAAAGTGTTCGTGAATTAGCGACTCAATTTAAAGTTGGTAAAACTCAAATTGGAACCATACTCAAGTCCCGGGTAGATCTATTGCGTAAATGGTGTGATGAAAACGTGAATGGAGAGACAAAAAAGAATTTTATTGAAGGTAAGGGCTTTGAAATAGACCATATGTGTTATGAATGGTTCTGCCGCGTCCGTGCTAAAAATTTGTCTATCTCTGGTCCTCTCATACAGCAAAAAGCTATAGAAATTGCTAAAACTTTGGGTAGAACTAATTTTAAAGCGTCTAATGGATGGCTCGAACAATTTCGCAAACGTCACAATATTGCTTATAAAGCTATCTGTTGAGAAAGTAGTCCCGTTGACCATGATATTGTGGACGACTGGAATAATAAATTAGTCGAAATATGTGAAGGATTTGTTCCAAAAAATATTTTTAATTTAGATGAAACTGGCTTATTTTTTTGTGCTTTACCCAATAAAATAATGTGTCTCAAAGGTGAGAACTGCAGTGGTGGAAAAATAAGTAAAGAACGAATTACAGTTATGTTGTGTGTTAATATGGAATGGGATTTTGAAACACCTTTGGTGATTGGAAAGGCGTTAAAACCCCGGTGTTTTAAGAACATTATCGTCAACGATCTTGGAGTAACGTGGAAGGCTAATCATAAAGCTTGGATGACACAAGAATTAATGAAAGAATGGTTATCGAATTTCGATAGAAAAATGCAAGGCCGGAAGGTTATCCTTTTTCTTGATAATGCGACTAGTCATCCTCATTTGAATTTACAGAATGTGAAACTCGCATTCTTTCCACCAAATATAACTTCAACTTGCCAACCTCTTGACCTAGGCATTATAAAAAATTTCAAAACTCATTACTGCATAAATCTTTTAAAACACGTAATTTCGTCTATAGATAACGAAAATATAAAAAAACCAAATGTGGCAGTTCTTGAGGCAGTAATGTTGTAACGTGCCACAGCCAGTAGATGGATAAGATGATGGTGTTTATTTAATAACTTGATACAAGTGTAATAATTTCAAGTGTTTTATTATTTATTCTATTATAATATTTGTAAAAATGTTCTAAGTCTAAGATAATTAAATTATAGCTAAGCGAGTTGTGACAATATTAAAACTAGTGACTGTTCGTGAGTTGGTCAGTTGTTCGTCTGATGAACGCTTGTCCATCAACTCTCCTCGTTGGGTCAGTCCCTGTCCCTGCTTTACTCTGTACAATCGTACATGGTCGTCCTGCGGTTAGGCCTAGCGTGGAATTGTCACACGCTTTTGCACACGCGCCGGATGTCCAAAATATATATGTGTTGTTATTGTAACTTGTGGTGTTATTCCATATAACCACACACAAGATCTATACTTTTTTAGAGTTATTTATATACGCAGTCATATATATATTGACGCACGCCTCTCACGGTCAAGCGCTCGATGTTTTACGTACTACTACACGCGCAGCGTTATTACTATTACTATTAATATGACGCGGCGCTCGCCCGCGTATTATATAACCATATTTATATTAATACGACGCGTACTATATATGATTACGTACATACTATGATATCAATTAAATAGGTAATTAGGTAAATAGTCACAGCTCGCTACAATGTGGACTACAGCAGCTTTAAAAAAAATAAACAAGGAAACGGTCACTAAATGTTTCATAAAAGCCGGGTTTCCGGGGTCAGATAATATTGGTAAATTAACACAAGTAGAGGATCTGAGTAATGAGTTAACGAAACTAGTTTCAACAATATATCCAACAAATGCACAGGACTATTCGTCAATAGATGAATGCTTACAAACCGAAGACTTATCATTGAACATTGAAGACATAATCAATGATGGCATGAGTGAGGATGAAAGTCATGACGTGGAACAAGAAGAAGATAGTACAGACGGTGTAGACGAAGAAAAAATAACACTCAAAGAAGCATTACAGTTAGCGAATAAACTGAAGACGTTTTGTCTCAATAAGAGTGATGCAGTTTCATTGTCACTAGTTAATCAACTCCAGTCTAATTTTGAGGCAATTGCAATACAAGAAAAAAAACAAACTAAAATTTCAGATTTTTTTTTTCAATAAGTAATTTTGTATAACATATTTTATTACGTCTAATTATAATAAATTATGTAATGATAAATAAATGTTTAAAAAGTCAATAAAATTTAAATTTTCAGACATAAATACAAATTTATCATGTCCGATTCCCGACAATGAAAGTTAGATATAACAATTATTGAAATTTTAAACTTTTTAAAATTATAATTAATAATGATTTATTTTTTCAGTGATTTTAGAAGTATGCGTTATTTGTTACGAGGAAGTGGTGACAGTCACTATAGTGCCATGTCGCCACACATTATGTAATAGCGCCTTCGGTAATGCAACGCTGCAATTCTTGATGGAAATGCTGTATGCTACATGAAATCGGTAAAAATCGCTTTATTTCAGAACACCTTCATTTATTCGTATCAGTTACCAATATAGTAATTGTAAATATAAACATGGTTATCAGTTAATTTTATGTGATAACGATTATTTTCAAAATTGTATTTAAATTTAAAATTTTCTATTTCTATTTTTCGTTTAAGTATATTGTATTTTGGTTGTACCTAGTATTTGTTGAATAAACGTTAGAATGAACTCAAATAATGAAGTTTTAGCTGCTGTAGCTACAAATATAGCGACTTTTATTCAAACGAATGAAACAGAAAAACAGTTGGAAGAATGCTTGTTTTCGATTTCTGAAATGGATGATATATTTGTATTATATATTTTGAACATTCTAAACAGAAAACGAGCGATAAGTAATTTTGATTTAAGACAAAAGATTAGTGGGTATATTGACACTGTTTATGATAAAACCCCTTCAGAATTTCGATTCCATTTCCGCTTAATACCATCAGAATTTGAAGTTAGTACAGTAAAACCTCTCAATAGTGGACAATTTGGTCGGTCCCGTGAGTGTCCGCTATTCAGAGGTTTTACTGTACTAACTTCAAATTCTAATGGTATTAAGCGGAAATGGAATCGAAATTCTGAAGTGGCGTAGTTTCATATGGATTGGACCATTATGTAGCTGTTATAAGAAGAGTACACGGAAACTGGGAATTACACAATGACCTACAAAAAAAAATTTCCAAATCAAAACAGGCTGACAACAAAGTCAACCCACATTTGGTAGTTTATATAAAACAGTAGTTACCTAATAATTCATTTTTATTTCAATGATTTTTAAAATACTTACCGGAAAGTCACCGTTAACTTATTGTTCAATTTTAAAACAACTTGTGAGTCTTGTTAAGATAAAATTGTTTTATATTTTATAGGTAAAATTATTTATATATATATATATATATATATATATCAACATGTATTCTTTATTAAAAAGTATAGACGTCGTGAATTTAACTAAACACAGCGCAGTGTAGTGGACAACGATCGAATTTATGAGGAGATGAGATACACAGTTATATTATAATCCTGCATTACGTTCAAATGTTAATTATAAAAATTGAATAATAAAGCACAGTTTAATAAAAAATCTATAATTTATAAAAAAATCTAAATTGAAATAAAAGCCTAATTTAATAAAAATTTAAATTTATTAAATAAATGTTATATGAATAAAAAATAAAACTTGATAAAAAATCATAGTTGAGTAAATAAAATATGAATAGGAATAAATAATCGTTTAAAAAAATAAATACCTATTTAATAAAAATATAACTAGTTAAAAAGCCTAATTTAATAAAAAAATCATAATGTAAATAAAGAAATCTTAATAGAAATAAAAATCCAAGTTTAAAAAAAATATGTACGTAGTAAAAAAATCTAAGTTGAGTAAATAAAATCTAAATAAAATAAAATCGTTAAAAAATTGTATTTAATAAAAAAAACAAGTAAATTAAAAATCCAATTTAATAAATATATTTGAAAAAAGGTAATTAAATAAGACAATCATAATTAGTAAAAAGCCAAGGTGAGAAAATGGGGTGTCAAATTTACGAACTTCAAACTTAGGAATTCGATTCCTGCGTAACCATGAGGTTGCAAATTTTTTCACGAAGGTTGCCTAAAGTTGCAAATTAGTTGCTAAATTATGAAAAGGTTTTAGGTCGATAGGACGATATGGTGGGGCTGCGTGAATTTGGCCCACCAACTTAGAAATTTGATTCCGGCGTAACCATGAGTTTGCAATTTTTTCACTAAGGTGCCTAAAGTTGCAAATTAGTTGCTAAATTATGAAAAAGGTTTTAGGTCGATAGGACGATATGGTTGGGGCTGCGTGAATTTGGCCCCACCAACTTAGAAATTTGATTCCGGCGTAACCATGAGGTTGCAAATTTTTTCACTAAGGTTGCCTAAAGTTGCAAATTAGTTGCTAATTATGAAAAAGGTTTAGGTCGATAGTCGATATGGTGGGGCTGCGTGAATTTGGCCCCACCAACTTAGAAATTTGATTCCGGCGTAACCATGAGGTTGCAAATTTTTTCACTAAGGTTGCCTAAAGTTGCAAATTAGTTGCTAAATTATGAAAAAGATTCAAGATCGATAGGACGATGTGGTGGGGTTGCGTGAATTTGGCCCCACCAATTTTGGTTTGGCGATTAAGGCAAAAATATAAGGTTCCAAATTTTTTTATATCGGTTGCCTAAAGTTGCAAATTAGTTGCAAAATGTTGGTACAACTTCGGTGTTATTATCATAACATGGTGGGGCCAAATTCACGCACGTGTTCCTCTATTGTTCTCAAGTGTTATGAAATTTTAATTAAAAAATAAACACCAACTTTTTCATTCTTTATGACTGTTATAAATTTATATTTCTTTCAGAGTAATCGAATGTTACCATAAAATTGATAAAGAGACGGATGTTGGCCCATAAGTCTCAGAAGAGAAGCATGGTAGGACTCAATAAAGTTATTTGTTTAGTATTGGAGTCGATACACCGCAAATCTTAGTAGACCTACAGTGTCCATCCAATATCTTTAAAAATAATGAATTAAATCATGCAGCTCCTCTCCAAGGTTATAATCTCTCACTATTTAATTAATTATATTTCATTAAACAATAATATAATATTTATAGATAACAGATCAATGAATTTGTATGAGACGAGTAACCTAATTCTTGGACAACATCAAATCCTAATTGAATGGAAAAGAGACGACGGTGGAATCTTGTTTTATTAGCCGGCAAATAAGGTAAAGCTATGAGCTGGAAAAACAATTACTTACTAATTAATATCATAAAATTCAGGGTTGGATAAAATACAAGTTAAAGATATTTTTTAACTCAGTTAAGTTTAGTTAAGTAAGTATTATATTTTCAATTAAATTAAAATTTAAGTTAGACATTTTTAATGCATCAATTAAGTTTAAATCAGTTAATAAGTTAACTTAAGCTAATTAAATTTTTTTTTAAATGCATTAAAAAGTTATAAAAATAAAGTATAAATGTATAATCACTTATATACCTATCAAAGTATCAACCTATGGATATATATATTATTATGTATGTATAATTTAAGACCTATAGGGCTGTATCATTTTAGAATTCTATTCATATTTCAAGCTGCAAACTAAGTTAATAAGTTAAAAATAACTTAACTTTTGACTTTTAACTCGTTAATGTCCAGCTCTGATAAAATACAAAAAAAAATAGGGACTAAGAGAGTAAAAACATGAAATATAGTTAATTTAATTTAGACGTGCCGAAATTATATACATTATAATGTTAAAGAATAAATTACTACTTAACTTTTATCTGAGTAAATGTTTTATTCATATTTAAGTCTTACACAGTAAAATTGTTTTCAGTTTAATTAAAATGTATATATTTTTATCATTTTGACTAATATTTTATTTTCTGTTTGGTGTCTGAACCAGTGGCGATGTGAAAGGGTATCCTATAAATCAGTTACTTTATGACAACATTTTTTGGGTGACAAAATAATCTCTTTTAAACATATCTATCCGATTATTTTGTCGTATCTAATAAAAATCCTTAATTTAATTAGCACCAAACTTTCAATAACATATAATCATGTTCATATACTTAATAGAAGCCATGCTATTGGTGGTACATTGTACATACATTTTACTGAAACTCATTTATAGAAAATATAAACTTCATGTCATCATTAGCAGGGTTTGGAACATTCATTCAAAAAATAAATGCATTCACATTCATAAAGCTTAAAATTGAATGTATTAGCATTCAGCATTCATATTTGCATTCTTAACCACATTCATGCAAAAAAATGTTTTATTTTATTTAAATAAAACATAATATATTAATTTATTTTTTGTGTTTAACAAGGCATTTTATATATTGCATGAACCTTATCAATAAACGAGGTAGGTATAGCAAATTGAAATAACACAAATTTTAAATATTAACTGCATTAACAAATAACAATATTATATAATATTGTATATATATAAATAAATAAATAAAATATTAAAAATAATAATAATTATAATTATAATTTAGAACCATATATATTAACATGTTATACAAGTTACTAATGAGATGAATGAGAAACATCTTTTGTTTCACAATAAATATTAAATAATATAATAAAGTAGGTATAGAAAGACTTGTCTTTAGTCCACATTAACTATACTGTTAAGATAAATGTATCATAGTAACATTGTAAGAAATAATAATAACATATAGTAACTATGAGTACTCTGTGGTTGACGAGTGATAATGAAGAGTGACCAACTGATTAATCAGACACCATGTTATTGCTAGAGCTTTACAATACAAAGTAAAAGCTATTTTTTGGTATTAAAAATATAATATATTTTCCATGTGATTAGAAAAACTAAAAAGAATGCATAATTACATTCAATTTCCATTCATATTAGTTAGTGAAATAAATGCATTCACAATCATAATTCATAATGTAAAAATTGAATGTACTCATGAATTGCATTGATTGAAAATTAATGCATTTAATTGAATGCATTCATTCCAAACCCTGACCATTAGTCCAATCTATAAATTAATTTTTACCAAAAATTTACCATGCGTAAGATTCTCCTTGCGTTTTCCCTAGCTCTAACAATTCGAGCCAGTTTGTGTGTCCTCACGTAACAAATAATTCACTATAGAAAAAAAAAATTATTCATATTTTTAACATTTTAAATTATTAAGGTTTCCGTACACTGCAGCGGTGACGGTAAATTGTGTACAGCTGTATTTTACCGCTGCGGTGTGTGTGGACCTCTAATAATAATTTAATGATAATATAGATTTATTGGTCGTTTACTTACTTGAACAAAATGAAACCAACATTCAGTATTGTTGGCTTCAGGAAGTACTCGGGCAATGGCATTCCTTAATCCTTGCTCAAAATCTGTAATAATTTGAAGCTGGTCATAGTTCAAATTCAGTTACAAATTATTCCTAAAATACTGCAGAACTCGACAGTATGATTCTGTCTGACGGTCAATTTAAAGTGCATGAACAATTGGTATTGCCTTAAAAATAAATGAAATATTATTCATATTAATTTATAATTGTTTTATTGTTTTAGCTATATACTAACCACATCATTGAAAACTATTTGAATGGTAAATAGTTATTCAATGTCGGGTGGTTGTCTTGGCCGAACTTGAAACGTCCTGTCCATGTGTAACGTACCCACGAAGTAAGGAATCGAATATTAACTATGCGAAGCGCGCCCGCACGTCTCTAATAATATTTGACACCATATACCACAGTAACGGTATAACTAATAAGGCAATTAGTATAGCATAACATGCGGAGGTCAATGCAAAAGCGTAGTGAAAACAATTAAACCATAGAAGGAGTCATCAAACGTATCTTTTCCTAGAAAACCAACACGCATACGAAGGATACGAGTCGACCAGCATACCAAGTACGAGACCCGAACTCTGTCTCATGACCAGGTTTAGCCACGGAGACGACCACCCACTCCAAAGGACTCGATCATATATATAGGAGCCCACGACAAGAACTCGTCAGACGGTTAGGGACATTCTGAGTCAGGTCGTAACATCACTCACAGTATAAACTTTATCGTAAAGAGTCGTAACACCTCTCTTTACACCTTAATTTATAACATTGTAATCTTGTACTTCGTTAATAAACATTCATCATAACTTAGTACATCACGTATTTTATTTTTGCGTTGATGTATATATCGACGTCGGTTGGGACGTAACAGAATTTTGGCGCTGTGGACAGGGTCTTCCAAGATTAAAGGAAACTTTCAATCAACAGAGGCAATTTCACCTTCGTGGATCACCGTTGGACTGGAGAGTGCACGCTTCAATTCAACGACTCTGGGAAGACCGAACTTTGTTACAATTCAACCACGGCGAGAGAGATCAAGCAACGGGATGAATACAGCAATGTTGTAAGCATAATTTATATAACCGTCTCCTTTGGTCTATTGGTCCATCGTAATTAGGGAAATTATTATAAAAGGGCAATTTATTGAAATTATTGAAGTTATTAAAGGGCAAATTTTGAAGTTATTATTGAAGTTATTGAAGGGCATTTATTGAAGTTATTATTGAAGTTATTGAAGGGCATTTATTGAAGTTATTATTGCATTAATTATTATTGAAGTTATTACTGCAAATTATTACGGGCCATATTATATTATTTTGAGAATTATTATTGTAGATTATTACGGGGCATTATTGAGATTATATTTATTATTGATTATTTAGGGCATATTATTGAGTTCATCTTACTTAAGTACAACTCCCTTGGAATTAGCTACTCCATTGTATAGAACACGTGTAGATTTTTTAGCCCATATTTAAGCCCCCCCTAACCCAAGTTGAAGCCCGCTAGCCCACGTAGAAGCCCCGAAGCCCGAATTTAAAGCCCATATCGAATTTTATAGTAAATTAAGAATAAATGAATAATTAAACAAGTATTAATGAACAAAAGTTCAGAGGAAAATATTAACGACGAATTCGAAACGATAGCTAGAGAAACGTTAGATAGAATAATTGAAATAATCGAAAACGAGAATAATTTAGAAACTGACGTAAACAATACTGATAGTGAAACAATTGAAAACATAGAAATACAGAATTTAGACGAAGAGTTAGACACATTTAACGAAGAAATAATTAACGAATGTATAGAAATCAAACCAATAAGTAGTGATATATTAAACAAAAGTTTACGATTAATAAACCTAGAGGAGTTTGAAAATAGTCCTACTACTAACGCAACCCGCCAAGGTTTACGAAGTAATAAAAATACTATCCACACCGAATATATACAACCGAAAAGAACAGTCAAAGTTAAAAAAATGACAAGTAGTATTGATACGAAACCGATAAGCGCGTTAGACGCAATAAAATTAATTCCTAACTATTCAGGACAATCCGAAATATATCCATTTTTAAATGCTTGCGAAGTAATTATAGGTACGGTAGACCCAGAACAACACCCTTTCATGTTAAAAATGATAGCAGCTACCAAACTATCAGACAGAGCTTTTAACGTAACAAGATATAAGGAAATTATAGAATGGGGCGATATGAAAAAAATATTGTTAGACGCGTTCGAAACTCCCTACGGAGCAGCTAATTTACAAATCGAATTGAACATAGTAAAAATAAAACACAACGAAACCATATGCGCGTACAATAATAGAGTAGAAGAAATATATCAGAAGCTATGTAACACAGTAGCCATAGGCAAAACACTTACCGAAGCAAAAATATTACGTGACAATATTAGGGAACAGGCATTAGTCAGTTATATAAACGGCTTAAGCGATCAAATAAAATTCGAAGTAAAAACGAAAAATCCTACTACTCTCGAGCAAGCAATGCAAATTGCGTTAATTACCGAAAAGAATATTCGTACATATAATGATGTACAAGAGATTTTCCGCGCAAATAATACATATAGCAATAGGAATACGCATCAAAATAGGCAATTTAACAATAATAATCAAAACACAGCGTACAACTATCATAATAATAACAATAGCAATACTATTAACAGAAATAACTCTTACGACAGGAATACTAATAGAAACAATCCGAGAAACAACAATTCTAATGTTAGGCGTTGTCATACGTGCAACCGCGAAGGACATTTTGCATCACAATGCCGAATGAACAATGTCGCGTACAATAGTAGACCACCCAATCAGAATAATTTCACACGTCCACCGACTAATTATAATGCAAGGAGCGAATCATGCACTTACTGCAACAAGCCGGGGCACAGTATAACGGTCTGTTATAAAAAACAAAACGACGAGCGGCGTAATAGTAATTCGGGAAACGAGCGGACATCTCACGTGACCCCCGGAGCGCGTGCGATCAATCATATATCCGTGGACCCATCCGAGATTGTTACCCCGTTATATTAACAGAAATGAACGAAAATAATCATATAAAATGTAAATCACCTGCCTGTATAGATAGGGAAGTAGAATTTCTAGTCGACACGGGAAGTGAAGTAAATATAATAAAAAACAATATTTTAGAAAACAATGTAATAGTAGATAAGACACAATCAGTTAACTTAAGGGGAATTAACGACAAAATAATACAAACAATAGGCAAACTTACAATACCTTTGATAATCCAAGGGCAGGAAATAATTACAGAGTTTAATTTAGTTGACGAAAAATTTCCAATAAGGAAAAACGGTATACTAGGAAATAGGTTCTTGTCAGAAAATAGCGTTGTAATCAATTTAGCAGATAAAACTCTAACAATTAACGTTAACGAAGATAAGCGCGGAGAGCTATTATTAAGCCCGAGATCGGAAACAATTGTATCAACCTATAGCTGCAAAGGATGTAGAAAATAAGAATATTTTAATTCATAGACAAGAAATAATGGAAGGGGTATTTTGTGGAAATGTAATAAATACTGTACAGAACGGTGAAGTAATAATAAGTATTTTAAATATAACCGAGAAGTCTCAAAACGTTATGTTAAGCAATTTAAATAAAATACGATACGATCACGAATTTTAATATAATACGCAGTCGATAATAAATGTCAATAATAAAAATAAACGCGTTAATGAGATTAGACAATTAATTAGAAGCGATCACATGGATAACGAGCAAAGGCAATCTATTTTAGAGATATGTGAACATTATCAAGATATATTCCATTTAGCGGGGGATACGTTAACACATAAAATTAATATACCAGAGAATCAGGAGCCCATATATAAGCGACCGTATCGCTTACCACACGCGCAAATGGCCGAGATAGATTCCCAAATTAAACAAATGGAAAGGGACGACATTATTGAACCTTCCTTTTCACCGTGGAACGCTCCTTTACTATTAGTAAAAAAGAAACTTGACGCTAGTCAAATACCAAAATTCAGAATAGTCGTAGATTTCCGAGCTTTAAATAAAGTAACGATAAACGAATACCACCCACTACCTAACATAACCGAAATATTAGACCAACTAGGCCAATGTAATCTATTCAGCATCATTGATCTTGCTTCGGGTTTTTATCAGGTGAAATTAGATGAAAAAAGCAAAGAGCTTACAGCCTTTTCGACTAATCAAGGTCATTGGCATTTTAAGAAAATGGCAATGGGTCTTAAAACTTCTCCATGTTCCTTCCAACGCTTAATGAACAATGTAATGGCTGGTATCGTGGGAATAAAATGTTAAGTGTATTTGGACGACATAATAATATACGGAAAAGGTTTACGTGATCATAACGAAAAACTACGCGACGTATTTGAACGATTACGAAATCATAATTTGAAAATACAACCAGCGAAATGCGAGTTCTTAAAACAGCAGTGTATGTATTTAGGTCATATAATCAGTGAAAACGGCATACAGCCGGATCCCGCAAAGGTCGAGTCAGTGTTAAAATTCCCAGCACCAACAACCGTAAAAGAAATTAAATCATTTCTGGGACTTTCTGGTTATTATAGGAAATTTATAGAATCATATAGTTTAATAGCAAAACCAATGACAAATCTATTAAGGAAGGGTGTCACCTTTAACTGGGACACCTCGTGTCAAGAAGCATTCGATAAGTTAAAAAATATCCTTTGTACGGAACCTTTACTACAATATCCAGATTTCACAAAACCATTTATAGTTACTACTGACGCAAGTGGAAAAGCGTTGGGCGCCATATTATCCCAAGGGGAAGTGTCACGAGACTTACCTATTGCATATATATCTAGAACATTAAATAAAAGCGAAAACAATTATAGCACTACAGAACTCGAGTGTTTAGCCATAATATTCGCAGTAAAAACTTTCAGACCTTATTTATATGGAAGAAAATTTATTATACTAAGCGATCACCGCGCACTTTCATGGTTATTTAATTTAAAGGACCCACTATCAAAACTCGCACGTTGGCGAATACTTCTAGAGGAATACGATTATGAGATTCATTACAAACCAGGAATATTAAATTCGAATGTTGATGCACTCACTAGGATGTATAGCATAAACGAAATAAAAAAAGAAAGTTATCCCGCATTTCTAAATAAATTCGAAACACAATTAATAACAAATAAGCGCGTAAAAGAAGTAAACGGTAGTCTAGTAGAGTCACCCGAGGAGTACCACATAGTATCAAAAATAGAAAAGCATTATAACTTTATGTCAGGGACAAATTACGAATTAAAGCAAAAATTCGGCAACGGTCAAAATTAACACCTAACAAAGCAATCGGGGAAGTGAATTATTTACGTAACAAAAATAGGTACATAATATTCTTAACTACCAAAAATAGAAACAAACAAAAAGCAACGTACGAAAATATTTATCTATCACTATTAAATCTAAAACTATTATGTGAAGAACAATCATTGAATAAATTAGTTATGAATAAATTGGGTTTCATAGACCGGCTGGAATGGGCACAAGTACGTGCAATGATTCGATATGTTTTCCGAAACACAGAAGTAGACATAATTATTTGTTCCAAGTTAGAATTCAGTGACGAAGAAAAATTAATCATATTCAAACAATGTCACGACTCCGTAACCGGCGGTCACGTCGGAATACATAGGACAATCAAAAAAATAAAAACGCAATTTAATTGGCGAGGATTAAAAGAAGACGTAATCGAATATATAAAAAATTGCGCATCATGTCAAAAGAAAAAAGTTACGAATAAAAAGGTAAAACAACCCATGGTAATTACGACAACAAGTTCTGAACCATTCGAAAAAATAAGTTTAGATATCGTTGGCCCACTGGTCACTACATTAACAGGGAATACATATATATTAACACTTCAATGCGATTTAACTAAATATACTATGGGCATTCCCCTCCCGAATCACCAAGCGAACACTATTGCCGAGGCGTTCGTAACACATTTTGTATGCACACACGGTATACCACAAACAATATTAACCGATCAGGGTACCGATTTTCTAAGTAAAATATTTACCGAGGTATGTAAATTATTGCAAATAAATAAGATAAACACAAGCTCTTATCGCCCGGAAGCCAACGGAGCTTTAGAGAGAGCACACCGGACATTATCGGAATACCTTAGGCATTACGTAGACAAGAAATTAAACAATTGGGATGAGTATTTACCCTACGCCTTTTTCGTATATACCACGAAGTCACACGTTTATGAGTAGGATCACGTACTATTAATGAGCAAATGAGCAAACACCATACAAAAACATATATGTGTACAACACAATAGTATAAATAAAACAAGAATATAAATATATATACGAATAACTTAAATTAACATTTTTTTATTTTAGGGCTAAAAACAGGGAATTTATAACGGAATTGGAGTTAGCAATATTAAGCAAAGATCATGATACAAACACAGTAGAAAGAAAACAAACGGCTATATGTTTAACCAAACATATACACTTAGCAAACAACAAACTAGAAACGCCATATACGAAAATAGAAATCACGAAAATTACACAAAGTATACTAAAGTTCTTGCATGATATGACTAAACATAGACATTTAGACGACTTAAATAGTTGTAATGACTTAATCGATTTTTTGGATATTATACCAGAATATGAGGAGATAATGTACTATTAAACAAAAAAAAAAAAAAACTAACATAAGAAAACTATTTTTAATTAACATGTAAAAAAAAAAGGAAGTCTCACATACAACTATTATAATTACAGCGACAACATCAAATTCGTTATAGTGGATTTTGAATTCACTATGATAAATAAGAAGGATTTATTACTCGTATCAGGGTCGATATCAAGCAGTCTCGATAAATACAGGCCAGTTAAAATCGAAGGCAAACCCATCGTGTTGACTACCACCAATAAACTGAAGATGATACAACATCGAGAAATCAAGCAAGTAATGCGTAGTGTCGGTAGGATATTTAGGAGCAAGCCAGATTTGTTAATACCATTATTGGGGCAGTTAGAATCAAGTCTAAAGCTCGAGGGGGAAACAAATCTGTCCACTATATATCTTAACCAATACTTACATACTGATGGGAGAACACCAATCATAGTTTTTTGGAACGGTACAACTGACAAAGTTATAATAAATAGGTTACAATTAAATATAAAGAAAATGTTAAATATCACCTCTTATAGTGATAACAACGATAAATATTTTAATTTAAAACTGATTGATATAACAGGATCTTCAAATAAATTAATATACTCAACCAAAATAGGACACCACCCGAAAAATGGGAGAATGTTAAATCTAATGGAAACCCACCATCTAGTATGCAAAATAAACCATGACATAACTCACAGTCACGATCCAGTAGCGGATGTAACTATTACCAAATGTTTGTTTAATTATATTATAAGGGACATGGGACCAATACAGTTATACAACTTATGTAAGACAGAAATAGTAATAAAACAGTCGTATTAACCAAGAGTGTCAATAAAAAATGTAGACCATACCTATAACTGGGAATCAGGGGGTAAGTAGGATTCTACACAATTGAATGGACATACTCTAGTTAAGTAATAATTAATCTTTTAATTGAATAGTTAATCATTTAAAACAGAAATCCAATAAGACCAATAGATTATAGGACGAATATATAAATATGCAATTAAATTAATGTCTAATTTTATAATTATAGGTACCTAATAGAATAAGTATTTTATTTACAATTATATAATCACCATGTACTAACACTAGGCTAAGAAAAAAAATGTAAAACAAAAGAAGTATAAAAAAAAAAAATGTATTTATATCTAACAATTATATTACTATGTAACCAAATGTATCACTCTATTCATAACCAATTCATCACTACTTTATGTAACAATGTAATAACCAATGTAACACTATTGTAAACTATTGTAATAACTACACACTATGAAAATGTTAAAGATTTATGTTTAAACTTTTAAACATAAAGTCTTTTTTTTAGAAGGGAGGTGTAACGTACCCACGAAGTAAGGAATCGAATATTAACTATGCGAAGCGCGCCCGCACGTCTCTAATAATATTTGACACCATATACCACAGTAACGGTATAACTAATAAGGCAATTAGTATAGCATAACATGCGGAGGTCAATGCAAAAGCGTAGTGAAAACAATTAAACCATAGAAGGAGTCATCAAACGTATCTTTTCCTGGAAAACCAACACGCATACGAAGGATACGAGTCGACCAGCATACCAAGTACGAGACCCGAACTCTGTCTCATGACCAGGTTTAGCCACGGAGACGACCACCTACTCCAAAGGACTCGATCATATATATAGGAGCCCACGACAAGAACTCGTCAGACGGTTAGGGACATTCTGAGTCAGGTCGTAACACCACTCACAGTATAAACTTTATCGTAAAGAGTCGTAACACCTCTCTTTACACCTTAATTTATAACATTGTAATCTTGTACTTCGTTAATAAACATTCATCATAACTTAGTACATCACGTATTTTATTTTTGCGTTGATGTATATATCGACGTCGGTTGGGACGTAACACATGCATACAGTTCTAACAGCCTGAATATGTACATTCATCCGTTGTCGAAACGCTACGTTTGTAAAGGCGATGCCAACAAAACGAACGGTACAGTCATCTCTGAGCATTTCCAAAGGTCCCTGGTAAAATTGATCTAGTGCGCCATTGACGTACAATAGTCTCTGACTCCATTCAATTGAGCTCAATATATTTGGCCAATTGCTCAATGAATTCAGGAACTGGTGGACTATTACGACGTCTGGCTCTTGCTATAGCACGGATGGCTGCGGGTCGTCCAATCTCCATTGCTGCTTCTGGTTCTCTAGTTGATGTATATTATATATTTATAAATATTTACATACATTTCATAATTATTTTTATTGTTCTTACATTTGAGTTTCCCGATCAACAATTATAATACAGTGGGTTCCGCTTAATGTGATCACTTTGGTGCAGGTAATTTTGATTCTATTAACCGGTTGATTCTATAAAACATTTACAACATTTTTTTCATAATTCAATCTTTTAATACAATTACATTTTTATTTAAATTAACATACATATTTATTAATTTATAAGACATAAAATTCTTCTCTTTGAAAACATTTATCCAACTTATCATAACGAACGAGTAAATCTTTTTTTTCTTTTATTGTCAAATCTTTTCGCTTGGTCGACATTTCAAAAAATACGTCTGATCATGAACTTAATAAACTAAATGACACAAGTACACGACGCACACATTGAATGATATAATTCAACGTTCAACGATATACTGCCATACTGATAAGTTAAATAATAAAATGGGTTTTATAAATTAATCAGTTTGAAATATCATAAACGGTTGATTCTATAAACCAGTGATCACATTAAGCGGAACTCACTGTATTTTCGTCTACGCTTCTCTCTCTCTCTCAATCTATTAAAAAACAGTCGAACACCTAATGCATAGCGAGGTTCATGATTGTGGTCATCGGCTGGAGATGTGTCAATTTATGCTCCGTCACGTGTAAACATTTTGCCTTTTCTGTACAGCCGTATCTCTTTCTTTCGCATCTTAAATACCTGCATTTAATAAAATATAACTATTTTTACTAAAATATATTGCATTCCTGTAATTAATAATAATATATAATTTTTAGATTCTGAGCAGAGTAGACACCTAGTCCATAAAAAAACTTTTACAGAAATATATTATAGAAGTAATATTATTAGATCTAGTATTTATTATTTACTTTGACTATACAAATTGTATACATTGTAAATGTTAATAGAATATAGATTAATATTGGTTACTGAAATTAAAATCAAATATCCTCCATATCTTCCAAACCCATTACCATGGACCAATTTTCCTTAGTACACAAGGTTAAATAACTCGGAAACTTCTCGTTCGCATTTTGATTTTGGTACGTCAACATTTTCAGAAAAAAATATCTGATGTTTTAAAAATTCTAGTCCAAACCGTAATATTATTTTAAATATCCAATTTTAAAAAAAGTTTTTGTTTAATTTATTATTGTTTAAATTAAGCTACGTAATTGAGAATCGAAGACCAATGTGCAAACTTGCGAAGTGTTTTGAGTATTTAGTTTTATTTTAATTTTTGGTCGTCACTCATTGGTACCGTTTTCATTTGACCTGACGTGCGCGCATCCATTTTGTGCCTAAGCATTCGTAGATATAGCCCAGCAGTTGAGCCGCCTCCCAAATACAACCCTTAGAGTAATACTAAATGATACAACCGCACTCATATTTATGATTTACGGCTGGCCAGGGACGTTAAATGAAGAAATGGGATTGAGCACGCTTTGTATGTAAAAGTAAAATTAATTTTTACTAACGGGTTATCTTAGAAAGTCTAATACCAAAACCAATTCGATTTTTTTAATTTTTAATTTTTTCCAATTTAAAGAGAACATTACGGAACAGGTAAACATGATAAATAATATCATCAGAAATATACATCTTGTCAACAGATTGTTTTTTCTCTCAGAGTCGTTCATCGCATAGGTACAATTATTAAACACTTTCAGTCTTATAAAGTAAGAGGAAAATTACTCAAATAGGTACCTACGTATTTTAAATACTTAAAAATAAATAAAAAAGTACTTGGACATAGAATTTATGATAATATAATATAAATATATTATATTTTTTTACTGTGAATTATACTCGACCGAAAATTTAAATACTTCGTCAAAGAAAACATATGATTATTTTATAATTACACCAAATAATACGATATAAAATGTTATAAACCTAAAATTAACAAAAAACATGAAAATTGGTTCAATTGATTTGTAAGGTAAATTAATTTATAAAATATTTGAAAGTTTCTATAAATACTTTTAAAGTATTTGAAAGTTTCTATAAATACTTTTAAAGTATTTGAATAGGTAATTAAATACTTTTTTTACTGAGTATATTAAAATACGTATTACTGAAGTACTCGACACCTACTAAACAGCAGAGCAATAACCTACTTTCTCGCTTTTTTTTTAGATAAAAAATATAAATTATTACCTACCTTACATATCTTCTTATGGAAATGGAATGCTGGTAAAATGCATATTGTAGTGATCGCCGTGCAGAACACGTTGAACACTAATACAATAATTATTTAACGACGTCGCACGTTCGTCGTTGTCTTGAGTCGTGGATGAGAAAGATAGGTGATAATTATAAACACTTTTAGACTTTTTAAATATAACAATAATTTAACACTTTATTATTACAAATTCAAATACACAATAATTATAAGCACTGTCGTAAGCTTGTTAGACCTACGACGAGGGCTGACTATCTTCTAAGTAATGGTAGGCGCTCTACCCGTATTTAAGCGGGTTCTAACAATGACTTACTAGTGGCGTGATAGATATATTCTAATATTACTTCCCTAGTAATGTCAAATTGCATTATTGTGGAAATAGGTAAAACAACTTGTTGTTTTCACCTCTGATCTATGCTTCCTGTTATATGCCTACATTACCTATTATAAATTATACTAAATGTATAATTTATTCTACATGATATTGTTTAATATCATATTATAGCTGTGGGTATTAATAAATCCCTAATATTGCTGAATTTCATTAATGTGTGACTAGCTATAACAACTTGTTGTTTTCGCCTTTGGCCTACGTTTTAGGCTTACTTTATATTCCGTATTAATACCTACATTACTACAAATAAATTATACTGTATGTATAATTTATTTATTCTATACTAATTTATTTAAAACAATACTATAGCTTTTGGGTTTACTACAATATCCTCTATTATCAATAAAAACCATTGATCGCCTACGAATTCCGGGAATTTCTCTAGATAGAGGAAGACCCTGACCATCAAAATCGTCGTTGATGCCATTTCCATTGCCTACAATTAATAATTTAAAATTAATAATATGTACAAAATATTATATTATATCTATTACACGTCATAATTTGGTTCCATGGTAATATTTGTTCAAATATAACAAAAATATTGTTAGAATATTAACAAAAAAAGTGGAAACAGCTCTACGGAATTCTAGTGTGATTTTTTTTTATTGTTATAAATTAATTCTTAATATATTTACACAAGTTTTCTTACTTCTCTAGTAAAAGGTACATATTCTACAATACGATCATGAATTAACAAGCAATAAGCAGTTACATCTGCAAGCGAATCTGAAGCTTCAATTTCCAATTGAACATCTACCGCTGAGGCTGTGGTTGAATCGTTCTGTTTTGAAGTGTCGATAACTATAATTGGTGCGTTTGCTAGAACAGTAGAAGGATTCAATATCAAGTTACGAATACTTTTTTCATAGTACGATTCTTGAAACGATGAATACATATTATACATATAGTAAAATTATTTGTTGAAAAATCTAAATTCAAATTATCGTATTGGTAAGCTATCGAGTTCAGAAATACTTTAACGTTTGTTAAATTACAATGATCAAATATACTACAATCTTTCGTTAACACATTTTTGCGTCCTTTTTGTAATCTAATTATGATGAATCGGAGTTTTTCTAATTTTGAAGCAGTTATCAAATTGCATACAACTTCTTTAGTGGTTCCGAGTTCAGGATATTCAAAAGTTTCAAAAGATCTAAAAGGGATAAATAGACTTTTTTCTTTTTCTATAAGTTTTAATAATTTTTACCTTTCTCCAAGGTCAACAGTTATATGTGGAACCATCCAGACTATTTTATTTAAAACGACTTTACCTTTAGAAGCAGTCAGTTTTTAAACTTAAAGCATTGAAATCGTTATGACTTCTAGTTAATATTAATTCCAATCTAGAATTTAGTAATATTCTTTTATAGTCTTCATACAAACCTAACCAATATTTTAATGGAATGCAAGCACTAAATTCACCTTTATTATTTTCCGATTGCGTTGCATTTTTAAAATTCCAGCCAGAATTTTCAAAACAATTGTAGTTGTCTGGTGTACAGGATAAGTATCCTTTCAACGAGCTAGTGATTCCAAGAACACGCGTACCATCTACTTCTATTCCATTGATTTCCAATCGTTTTTGCTCGAAGAGGTAAGAGTAACCGTTATTAGATAGTTTCACTTTAGTGGCGTCAGTATTTATTCCTTCCAAAAAATAAAGCTTTCATGTAGATATGGATAAACATCTGTTTGCTGGATTGATATACATATTTCTTCATTTTTATTGAATGATGCTGTATACGGTGTATATGAATGATATTCAATTTTTGTAATCATAGAATCCGTTTCGTACTGTGAAGTTATATCCAAAATATCACTTTCAGGCATTCTGCTTTAATTGATAGCCCAGAGCTTGCAATTTTTTTTTGTTTTTCACTGTCAATTTTTTTATTTTATTTGATGTTATTTCTAGCACTTTAGTCTTATGACTAGTTGTACTGATTCGAAGTAGTGGGCTTATATTGAATCTTAATCCCATCTCAAGACCCGTAACGTTTAATATGTAACACAATAGTCAATGTCTCACCAAAATTGTCAATCGGATTATGATCTTGATCAACTAGCTGAACGGTTATCGCATCAATATTTGTTTTATTCAATTTGTAATATATTAAATTTGGCGGTGACTGTACTACTTTTTAAACCTGATATTTCGCTATGGAAAAACTCATAAATCGAATGACTTTGAAGATGGTTGTTGAATGAACCTTAATCTATATTGCACATTACTTTTATAGAATTAATTGTGTTTAAATTCACAGCTTTTTCCGATCTATGAGTTTCATTATGTGGCCTTATATTCTCGTTTTTCAAAACCCAATACAGGTGCTATGCTGTTTAAAATCTCTAAGTGTAGTATCCCATTACATTTTATAAATGATCTGAAATCGTTAGGATCTACCGAAATGTCAAATGTTAACTGGGTTTTGAATTTTTCATTATAAATATTTATTTGTTCCTTAATAGTAGATAGGGTGATAGTAACTATTGTAGAGTTCGTACGGTAATATTACATTGTCGCGAAAGCAATTATCGTGTTTACTACCAACGTGTGACAGCGGCTTTTGAACAATCTTAGCGTAAAAGCAATAAAAATTACATTATAGAAAAAAATTATTTAAATTTATATTTATATATATATTATAATTTTTAGGATATATTTTATACAGACAGTAAACATTATTGAATATTTTAATATAATAAAAAAAACTTTTTTATATTAAAACATTTTACGTAACATAATATTACACGTATAATACAACAATCATGTTATTAATAGCAAATATTTATAAATAGCTATAGTATTTTAACATTGATAAAACAACTACTAGATAACGGTATCTGTAGTTATGTGGTGACCCACAGGAACGACACCTCGTAACCGTGGTATCAGCGCGCCAGCCGCCGCAAGCTGCGCGCCTCTCTCCTGCCATCTCGTATACTGCGCGTACCGACTGCTTTCATTACCCGACCGCTACCGACCAAAACAACACTGTTTTTACGTACATACATCGCCGCAACACACCGCTCTCGTTCGTTGCGAAACGTTACTCACGGCTACTGAAAACCACGTTTATATTACACTCGATTTTTGTGCGCTTTTGTTCAACCGAAATTTTATACAATTAAATTATAATGAACACTTTTTTGTCAATAATAAACGACTCATGTTTGTAATTAGTTATTATTAATTTTAAAATTGGTAACCTTAAAAAAGTGACATTTCGTCATTTTATTTTCGTCCAACAGCAAGGTAATAGCCAAAGTTATTACCATGAAAGAGATTGACTATTAAAGATTTTTGAGGTTAGGTAATAATTATCAATAATAAGGAACCCTTATAACCTCAAAAAAAATGTAATCACTTTATTGATGGTTGATAAGGCCGATGTTCTATCTTATCTATGTAAATCTATGATAGTATGGTACATCAGTTATCTTCTATACCGTGAACGCGGTGTAATTATAACGTATTATTGTTACTTGATCATAACTTAACAAAAAAGAAAACAGCTTATATTATAGTAGTGACTAAAAGTGAGAGTTGAGAAACCGTCTTTAACAGCTACTTCTATTTTAATGTTTTTATTTTATATAATCTGAGAAAAAAATATATTTAAGTCTATAAGATATAACACCCAATACCCATAGTAATATTATAAAACTATATTATCATTACAACAATAAATTGTTATTATTCTATTTTATTTTTTTAATTTTTTTTAAAAAAATTAAGTATGATGTTAAATTTAATAAATAACAATAAAAAAAATAGTACTTACATAGCTTGTAGAAATTGAGGTACTTTTCTAAGTATGATGGCTGGTCTATTTGTTAGAGTTGTTTTGACAATCTTTTGATTGGCTGTTGAAGATGTTTTTAAACTGCTGGATGGCTGTTGTTTTGGCGAAGAAGACTTTTCTGCTGTTGGCTCCTCTTGGAACTGCTGTTGCTTGAACTGATGACGATAAGCTAAGAAATTCTGTGTTTTATACCCGAAAATAACCCTCTCTTCTCTCTTTGGAAATTTTTTTTAGGATGGATTTAAACATTTTAATTGATTTCATATCCTGTTTTCATATTATAATAGCATTGACATTTAGTAAATGTGAAAACATTTGGCTGGACAAGTTATGTTAGCAACAATTTAAATTCATATAATGTAATTGGTTTTTGGGAATGAATGTATACATTTTAATTTATTTTAAATCCTGTTTGTAATAGTTTAAATTTATATAATGTAATTTGCTGTTGTAGATTGTTATGACTTACCCGGTTGATACGGTTAACGTCAGGTTGAGTGTGCCGTCGATCGGTTTCTTCCAGAAGATGGTTAAGGAAAATTGGTAGGTTTGGTTCGTTCAGGAATCAACACAAGTTCTTCGAGTGACTACTAGTTTATTAATATGAGACAGTTTACAACAGAACTATTATATATACTTAAATTAATTAATATATCATTAAACGTATTATAACTTCGACGTGTAACACTCGATTGACGTCGCATTGTTAGACATAATTTCGCGACGGCGGTCAACATATACTACGTAAGCAAAAACTACTACTTAAAAACAGGAGTTCATAACACTCCCAGGGTGAAATGAAAGTTCATCGTCCATTACAATTAAATATACCTGGGCGAGGGACTTTCTGGGGAAGTTAACTCTGTCGTTTCTACTTGTTTTATTTTAGAACATGATATATGATTAATCTTAAAATATAATGCTAATATACTTAAGTGCCAACACTAATGATCAATATAATTATTATTACATTTATATAACTATATGAGATGCTCATCATATTTTCTGTCTCTTTGATAGGTAATTTTTGCAATAAATTTATTAATTTAGCAATTTCAGCTAATTTATTTAAATTATGTTTTGTATCGGGATTTTGTTTTATGATTCCAGAATGTTTCATTTCTTCATTAATTAAATTTATCCAGACTTTTTCAAAGTCCATTGAAATGTTCAATTTTGGGATATAATTTGGTGACATTTTTGAAACTAGTTTTCTGTTTGGTTTTAAGCTAACATCTCCGTCAATAGTGTTTGCCTCACAATAGTTGTCTAACTTAAAAATACCTGTGCTATCTATTTGTACATTTACTGGTTCTGTAATATTTTGACATGTTACTTGCATATTCTCCTTATTTACTAAATATAACCAATTGTTCGTATTTTCTATTTTATGCCATACGCTATGATTAAAGTGTATATATTTGACATTACATATTTCGGGGATATTTTTTGAATTGCATAACAAACATTATTTCACATGATTCTTTTACATTTTGAATGGGTTGTTCGTGATTACAAATAATTGAATCTATTGTTGTTTTACATTGCGATAGTTGAAAAGGGTTTAATTTTATAAAATGCAAGCGTTGCTTATCTATCGCTATGTATTCGGATGTAGGTTCTATAACTAAATATACATCATTATTTAACTTAACAGGTAAAGGTATGGATTTATACAATATGAATTCAAAATTATTAATTAGGGGAATTTCTATGATAAAAGTTAATATATTTCTTACGTAAACTATATTGACTGTAGCCAATCGTAATAACTCTGATACGCCTGAGCCAGACAAATTTACGGGTAATTCTAAATCTAGGGACTGAAGCAATTTTATTTCTCTCAACTGTTCGATAAATATTTCAGTATCTACCAGACTCGAGTGAATAAATCCCTGTAATGCTGAATTTACGATATTAGCTAGATTATTAGTCTCGTAAGCAAACTGTGTAAGAATTAAATGAAAAATCGTAATTTTTTCAATTATGACGGTTTCCAATTTTATCGTACCTTGTGCTAATTTTTGTATCTCAATCATACGAGTCCTCTAGGGAATTTTGTTTTTGTTCGGTTTTAATAAGAGAATCGTTCACAACTGATGTTATGGATTTCATTATATTTGTTTGTGTTTCTAATGTTTGGTACATACGAGCTTTGGAATTATCGAGTTCTGTGATTTTAGAATAAAAGTATTCAGCGTCTGAATCATCGTAGACAACAAATAAAACATTAGCTGCACGCCCTTCTACATTTATTAATCCTCTTTTAGGGCGTGAATTATTCAATTCCGCGTTACTTATAGTTCTTAAAACGTGATTTCTATTATTATAGATTTCTATTAGAAAATTTAATGCTTGATTACGGAATTGTAAACAGCTGTCTTTTATCGAATCGCTTGAAAGTTCCATTACTAAATTGCAAGGTTTGTTTATTTTTTCGATAATATTACTTATTTGGCTGTATTTTTCATTATAATTTGTAATGTTTACATATGTGATCAAACGCCACTGCGCATTCGACAGCCGGAGATCTTTAATAGCCTGAAAGTATATTCCTGCTGGCTGCTGTATCCGGGTGTCCGAAAATTGTGTTGTGACGGTTTGAATAACGGTGAATCTGTAACAATTGATTTTATACTTGATTTTATCATGGAATTTTTTGTATTTTATTTAAATTATTATTGCTATTATTATTATTATTTATTCATCTATTATTTTATTTATTTATTTTTTTATTATTTTTTTTACATTTTCATTTACAAATTAGAACTTTTTGATTCATTTTTGTGTATTTTAACTTCGTTTTTTCCTCGCTGTATGACCACGTTTTCGTTGTCGTGTAAACGTATCACTTTGTATGGTCCCAGCCACTTTTGTCCCAATTTTCCTTTTTGTTGGTGGTTTTTTATCCATACTTGATCATCAATTTCCACATTTATTTGATGTTGCTTTTGGTCGTACACTTGCTTTGACTTTTGTTTACTGGCTATTATAGTTTCTCGTGCTACTTTGTGTAATTCTTGTAACTTTTGCTTTAATTCAAACGTATAGTCGTCGTAATTGTATCTAACTTGCTTCGGAACTTCTGAGAGTATAAGGCACCACCTCTAGAAAGTCGTAAACTAGCTCATACGGTTGATGATTCGTTGTCGAATGGACCGTTGTGTTGTAGACAAACATAGCATAAACTACATAATCGTCCCAGTCTGTTTGTTTCTTCTCCACATAGTGCCTCAAATACTCCGCTAACTTTCGATGGGATCTCTCAAGACTCCCATTTGCCTATGGGTCATTTTCTCTATCTGGAGAAGTTTACAACAATTTGAGAAAATTTTACACAAAAACTCCGTTCCATAATCTGTTATAATGGATTCAGGTATTCCATGTTGACATACGAGGTGTGATCAAAAAATACCCGGACTGTGTTAATAATATTTATATCAATTAAGATAACGAAATTCCGATAGTGTCATTCGATAAAGTAACTTCTAACGAGAATTTGAGCGTTGGTTTGAAATCGATAACAATATTTATTTTTATTTTATGTTATTTATACAAAAACATGCTTCAGTGGTGTGGCGAATTTCGTAATGGAAGGAATAGAAGAACAATGTGTGTGCGTAAAATTTTGTTTTAAATTAGGAAAAAGTTCGAGTGAAACATTTGAACTTTTGCAGCAAGCTTTTGGAGATGATGTTCTGTCTCGCACAACATGTTTTGAGTGGTTTAAGGAAGGTAGAACATCCGTCAAGGATAACGAACGACTTGGTAGACCATCGACCAGTAAAACAAATGAAACTGTTGCTCGTGTTCGTGAAATTATTCGAAATAATCGTCGATTAACTATCAGAGAAATAGCAGAAGACGTCGGAATATCTTATGGTTCTTGTCAAGAAATATTAACAAAAGAATTGGGCATGAGCCGAATTGCAGCCAAATTTGTTCCTCGCCTCTTAACCGATGAACAAAAACAAAACCGAAAGACCATCGCTCAAGAACTTTTTGAAAGAACAGATAGTGACCAAGACTTTTTAAAAAATATTATAACAGGTGATGAAACTTGGATTTACGGGTATGATGTTGAAACCAAGCGTCAATCTTCACAGTGGAAGTCAGCAAATTCTCCTAGACCAAAAAAAGCAAGGCAAGTGAGATTAAACATGAAAGCGATGTTAATCACATTTTTTGATTTTCGTAGTATAGTTCATCGTGAATGGGTACCTCAAGGACAAACAGTAAATCAGCATTATTATTTAGAAGTCATGAAAAGATTACGAGAAAATGTTAGGAAAAAAAGGCCAGACAGTTGGAAAAGTGGTTCTTGGATGTTGCATCACGATAACGCCCCGGCTCACAGCTCATTACTCATTCGTCAGTTCTTAGCAAAAAATCAGACTCCAGTAGTTCCTAAACTACCATACTCACCCGACCAGGCTCCGTGCGACTTTTTTTGTTTCCAAAATTAAAATCAACGCTCAAAGGACGTCGTTTTCAAACAATTGATGACATTAAACAAAATACGGAAATCGATCTTAAGGATATTCCAATTAGTGCCTACCAGGAATGTTTTCAAAAGTGGAAAAGAAGATGGCAGCGGTGTATTGCTTCTCAGGGAGATTATTTTGAAGGTGATAATGTGTATTTAGAATAATATTGTCTTAATAAAGTTTTATTTGAAATATCCGGGTATTTTTTGATCACACCTCGTATGAACCCTTTGACTAACGCTTTCGCTACACTATTTGCGTCATGCGTGACCAATGGAATTGCGGTTGAAAATTTTGATAAATCATCCTGAATAGTCAAAATGAACGAATTCTGTCTATTTGATGTTGTTAGTGGGCCTACTATATCGAGGAATATTTTTTCAAATGGTCTCGATGCTGTGGTTGAAATAATCATGGGCTGACGTGTTGTCCTATTGCTGCTTTTATTCTAATGACAGGATTGACATGCAGCTATGTATATCTGGACATCTTTCTTCAACCCTCTCCACTTGTAATGTTGTTTGATCCTTTTTATAGTTTTTGATACTCCTTGGTGTCCACCTAGTGGTGAATTATGGAATTCTTCTATGATCTTAATTTTATTCGTTTCTGACTATTTGTCATCTATGAATATTATTATTTGTACAGGTGAACCTTTGAATATATACCTTAACATTGTCCGAATTTCTGACCATTCTAGTTGATCCAGACCACATGCAATTTTAGGTAACGCTAAATTTGTAATTTCTTGTTCGTCGCAAAATCTCTTAAGATTTCTCAACGTACTGAATACATTCTCATAAGTTGGTTTCTGCCAATGGTGTTCTTTCGTTATCAGGCAAATTATTCTTCTCTGATGTGTTATGATACTTGATATTTCAGTTACTAATTTGTTTTGTCTCTTTAGTTCCTCGACTTGACCGAATTTTCTTCGAAACTCCAACGCAATGCCTGCATTCATTTGAAAATCCTGTCACACACAGTGGCCGATATCATAATTTTTAGGTGCTTCAAATAGGTTACCTGCTACTTCTTTAATGTTTTTATTCATTATTGGTTGTCTGGCTTTTACATCAATGAATGATTGATATTCGGTCGTTTCCGTTTCGGCATTATTCACTACATTTGTGACTGCTATTCTACTCAGTGCATCAGAATTTGTATTTTGTGTACCCGGCTTGTATACAAGACTTCGTAGTCGTATTCTTCAAGTTGCAATCTCCATCTTACCAGACGTGCTCCTGGATCTTTTACTCCAAAGAGCCATGTGAGTGGCTTATGATCAGTGACAATAACAAATTTCCTACCATAAATATACGATCTAAACACTTTAACTGCCAATATAATGGCGAGTAATTCCTTTTCAGTTGTATTGTAATTTCGTTCTGCTTTATTAAGCGTGCGTGATGCGTAAGTGATCGGGAGATCTGAACCGACTTTGCCTTGGGATAAGATAGCTCTGATCACCAAGTTGCTGGCATCCGTCGTTACGTTGAAAGTTTTATCAAAATCAGGATGTTGAAGCAACGGCTCTGTGGTCAAAACCTTTTTGAAAAAATCAAAGACATCCTGGCAGAAATCCGACCAAACAAATGGTTGATTTTGTTTAAGGAGATTGTTCAGCGGCTTTGCTTTTTGACTGAAATCTTGTATAAATCGTCTGTAGTATCTTACTAACCCTAGAAATGATTTTATTTCTTTAGCATTCTTTGGAGTGGGATAATTATATACAAATTCTACTTTTTTCATATGTGGTTTCACGCCATCCTCCGTGATAACGTGGCCTAAATAATTAACTTCGTGTCTTAAGAATTCACACTTAGGTGGTTGTAACTGTAGGTTAAATTTTCTTAACCTTGTAAACACTTCTTGGAATTGTGAAATCATATGTGTTCATTCATCGTGGGACTTATAACTATAATATTATCTAGGTATACGAAAGCTCTATATCCATTGATCACTTGTAGAACCCTATTCATAAGTCTTTGGAATGTTGCGGGTGTACCTTTGAGCTCGAAACACATGCGGTTAAACTCATAGTGACCCTGGTCCATACTAAACGCTGTTTTTTCCCTATCTTCCGGACGTATTAATATTTTGTGGTACCCACTCGCCATGTCCAAACAAGTAAAATATTTTGCTTTCCACAGTTTGTCCAAGATTGAGTTAATGTCAGGCATTGGAAAAGCATCCCCTACTGTGAGGTTATTGAGTTTCCTAAAATCGACCACAACCCTGTATTTGCTGGTTCCAGTAGCGTCTGATTGTTTCGGTACGATTAGTAGTGGAGCATTCCATGGACTATCGCTAGGTGAAATAATTTTATCCTGCATCAGCTGTTTCACTTGCTTATCTATTTCCACTTTTTGTGAGTATGGAAGGCGGTATGGTCGTTGATGTAACGGTTGAGAGACCCCCGGAGTCTTAATTTCATGCTGAGCTGCCTCAGTGCATCTCACTGTATCACTTTCAAGCAAAAATATGTCAAAGAACTCGCTACAAAGTTGTAGAATTGCTTCTTTCTCTTCTTTATTCATGTGCTCGCATCTGATTGAACTTTTAATGAGGCGAATACGATTATCCGGATTTTTAGACATCCTGGTTGTCTAGATACTGTTTATTGAAACTATGTCGAATATTTCATGTGCCAAATCTGAAAGCTCCGGTAGTTCGATAGTTTGTGGGTATTCTGTCGGGTTGATTACATTGATGAGCACTTGCTGATTCTTTGGTGTATTCAAAACATTACCACACGATATGTGTTCTTCTATTCGTTGGTCATGTACCAGTATGTTCTGTTGATATGATGTGTGTGCTTTGACCAATCTTACTGGGATAATGGCTTCACTACGCGCTGGAATAGTGCTCTTGTCGTTTATCATTGAAGTGATATGATCTCCAGCTACATTGATAGAAATTTTGTTGTCCCTTAGGAAAGGGTCACCTAATATTCCGTCTCCACTAATTGGGAAATCTGAAGGTATCACATGGAATTCCATTTCAATATTTTGTCCATTGTTGGCCACCGTCAGTGTAGTTGCACCCAGTGTGCTAATCAGTTGGTTCGCTATCCCCATCATGCGTTGTACTTTTGATGTTGATACAATTATGTCATTTTTCAGGGTATTTATCTTTATTAAATTAAGGTCAGCTCCTGTGTCAACCAGTAGATTCGCACTGCCTAAAATGCATTGTGGAATAACACACATGGCATGTTTATCTTTTAATTCTGCCATAAACGTTAGAATTTTTGATGTTGGGCGATTACTTTCAACTCGCGTATTGGACGGTTGCCCGCTGTGTCCGTTCGCTTGTCGTTTCCCGAGCTCGTTTGTCCATCGTTATTTAATTTCCGACCGTCCGCATTTTTCTTTTTGAAACAATCTTCTAATAGATGACCAGGCTTACAACAGTAAGCGCACGTTAATCGCTTATGGCCTGTCTCCTTAGTTTCTATGGACTGTTTGTTTTGCTGATCCGTATCCATATTACGGTTTGCGTATTTGCATTCATTTATATTATGATTGCTCTTTCGACATTGTTTGCAGTATTTACTGTTACCACTAGTACTTGGTTTGTTTTGCATCAACCGTTGTGCTTCTTTTTTCGATTGATATATTTTATCCTCTTCCAAACTTCCTTTCATGGCTTCCTCTGTACTTTGAAAGTTCTTTGATTTAATTATTCCTCGAATGCTGTTTGGTAGTCCTTGTACGAACGTTTATATAGTCATTGATTATCTTAGCTTCCGTAGTTGATTTTCTACTTGTATTTACATTGCAAAGTTCACTCAGTAACTTTTCTACCCTCGACGCATTCTGTTGCACGGACTCGCCCTGACGAAATCGTGTAGTAGACAGTTCTAGTTGTAGGTATCCTGGTGTACGTGTGGCACAATAAGATTCCTCTAGTATTTTTTTAAGTACTGACCACGACGGAATTTCCTTATGTTGTATTACTGTATAAGCATTGCCTACTAATTTCGTTTGAATGACAAAGTCGCATGATTTTAAAAATTGGTATATTATTTGCGGATTTTCACCATCAAAAATTGGTATTAAGTGGATCGCTGTTTCAAAGGATAGCTTAAATAGACTCATTATTTTAATTGGTTTTAAAATGGGATTTTTATCGTTTATTATTAATGACGTGTCGAGGATGTTTATATTTTTAATCTTACTCCGAGACCTAGCTGACGAAATATTCTGTGGGTTGTCGGGAAGAACTATTCGATTAGGCTTATAATCAGGGTCTAGCTCAAGAGGATCAGAGTCACTATTTTCGCTACTACTCGTGTGAGCTGACATGCATTAATGTATATTTAAATCATTTTAAGCAATTTAATTAATTGATTCTAATAATAATTTGCTTATGTATACTATATAGGTACTAATATACTATTATGTTATGTTAGTTTTTTTATTATTTTTTTTTTTTTTTTTACAATTAATTACTTACAATAGTCCAAGTAGTATGTTCGAACGTAATGAATACATGTCGTCCGTAGTTGTGTTGTTTTGATACGTGACCTACTGCTGTCCCCACTCCGTTGGTTTGACCTACTCCTGTGTTGTCATGGCGGGGCTGAACACGGCGGCGACGACGACGAGACGACGGTGTATATAGTGTTCGTTTGGATTATGCTGATCGCTGGAAGACGTCTATTGATTTAGCGTCTCTTAAAGGTGCAGAATACGAGAAAATTAACAGTGGGCACTTAGTCCTCACTGCAATTATTGTAATGCGCCTCTGAGTGTACTCCAATGACGCTGAGACACTTGATTTCGATTCTCGATGAGCGTGTGAATGGAATATGACGCAACCAGGAATTTTTTTTGGTGTAGCACAATACACTATATAGGTACACATCGTATATTACGCTACGTACAAATATCGTATAAATGGTGTATAGACAATATACGTATATAACTATACGTAATTACGTATACTGTATAGATACTTGTTTATTATGTATTAACGTATTATAGAGAATATTAAGTACGTATGTACAATAATATTATCACGTATGAAACTATAATAGTCCCTCTTTTCTCCGAAATAGTGTCTTTCTGAACTTTATGTTATAATTTCTAATGTACTAAAATAATGAAGCCGAAAGAAATCAAAAAAAGTTGTTACACAAAAGTAGAAATTGAAGAAAATGAAAGATATGCGTGCAGATATTGTAATAAGAATTATAAAGAAAATGTAACAAGAATGACAGTGCACATTAAAAACGAGTGTAAAGAAGTTCCACAGTGTATTTCAAAATCTTTATTGTCACCTAACAAATCAAAGTTTAACCATATTAAGTTTATTTAATTATCACTAAAAAAATAACATTTTCTGTTGTCATAATTACCTATAATAATCATTATTTCATTATACTTTTGTGAATTGATAATATTAATATCCAAAATTCAAATAAAATAAAATATAAATTTACAGAAAAATGTATGTAGGTACTTATATGTTTATTTTTAATATTTATAAATTAAATTATTACCTATAATCAAAGTTCTTTATATTATATTTTAAACAATTTTTTTATTTTTATTTTAATTTTCTAGAAAATATAAATGCATTTAATCAAAATTCATTGGAAATTGTGCCAAATACTGGAAGGTTTATTCAGATAACTGATACTATGTTTTAAGCGATGATGAATATTATGAATCACACTTTAAATAGGTTAATAAATCTAACTTTTATTTAGTTTAGGTATCTCAGTATCTGTTAAAAAATAAAGCAAAGTATGAATATATTTATAGTAAGTTTATTTTTTGTTATTTTTCCTTTGTTCAAATTATTTCACATTTGTATAATTAATTCATCATACTATTCATATGTTTTATACAATTTTACATATTTAAATATAATACTTGAGGTTAAGTGTGGACTAATGTCCAGTGGTAATATTGGTTAGCTGAGTTATAAACATGTTATTAAGTTCATAACAAACTAATAAAGAAAAACACTGTTAAAAAAAATTTACGGTAAAATTCCCATCTCTACATATAACCAATATTCAAAAAAAATCATTTTGATATTAATAATACATTTCATTATTGTTATATTAACAACTTCTCAAGGTTTATTAGAAGTCAAAGAACTAAAAATTGTTCAAAGTTAATTATATGTAAGAGATGTTTTACAAGTTTTGGAAATAAACCGTGTAAAAGCAAACTTTGGGGTGAAACAGGATTAATTAGACATAAAGAAATGTGTATTAAAAATAAATTAGGAATACCTATATTGTTTGAAGAAGGAGATGACGATTTCATATATTTCAAAAATTGTAAAAATACTCATAGAATCCCAATTGTTATATACGCTGATTTCGAACCTGATAAATTCTTTCAAAATGGTAAAAAACCAAAAACTCATATTACACATTTACATAAACTTATGAGTTACGGGTTTTATGTAAAAGGTGACTATAATATTATACCAAAAAAATTAATAAAAAAGTTTGAAATTTCTAGAAAAGTAGTAATATATAGAGATAAAAATGCAGCAAAAAAATGTATGAATAGTATGATAACTATAGGAAATAAAATTAATGATATTTATAAAACTAATTTACCAATTAACATATTAATTTTAAAAAAAGAAAAACATTTTCAGAATAATTCGTTAAAAGTTCGAGATAACTGTTATATAACTGGAAATTAGAGACTATGTAATTTTCAGCTAATCAGTCCATCATTTGTACCAATTTTCTTTCATAATCTGACATATGACAGTCACTTCATAATTCGAGAACTTGGGTGTAACGATAAAGATATTCATATTATACCTAATTCATCTGAAAAATATGTATCATTTAGTAAAGAAATCGCACCAAAATTTAACATTAAATTTGTTGATACATACCGTAAGTAAACTAGCAAACAATTTAGCTGAAGATAAGTCGAGGTTTAGAGAAACTAGCAAAGTATTTTCTACTAAAGTATTAGATCTAGTTACTCGAAAAGGAGTCTTCCCGTATGAATATGTTGATAGTTAGAGTAAACTAGATGATTCTTTTTTACCTTCAAAGCTTGAATTTTATAGCTCCTTTAACCGATGATGATTATATACATGCGAAAAATGTATGGAACGTGTTTAATATAAAGACATTAGGTGAATATAGCGATCATTATTTGAAAACTGATGTTATTATACTAGCTGACGTATTTGAAAATTTCAGAGACTTATGTTTATCTACTCTCGAGTTAGATCCTGCTCATTATATGACTGCTCCAGGATTTGCATATGATTGTATGCTTAAATATACTAAGATCGAATTAGAAAGGTTAAAATGTCCTAATATGCTTTTGTTTATTGAGAATTCAATTCGTGGTGGGATAACTCAATCAACTAAAAGGTTTGCCAAAGCCAACATACCAAATATTAAAGGATTGAATTATAATTCTAACGAACCGATTATTTGATTGTATAAATTTATATGGAAAGTCTATGCTGACAGAATTACCTTTTAAAGATTTTGAATGGGTTGATGACTTAAACATAGACGTAACTAAAATAGCTGATGATTCTGAAGTTGGATATGTATGAGAAGTCGATATCGACTACCCTCACCATTTACATAAGACTCATAATCATTTCCCGTTGAACGAATGTCCACCAAATTCTTTATAATAAAAATTTAAAACAAGCGATTGCTCACGGTCTTGAACTTATAAAAATTCATCGAGCTATCCGCTTTTCTAAAAAAAAATGGATGGCATCGTACATTGAATTCTGTACTAAAATGAGAACAGAAGCTAAAAACGAGTTTGAAAAAGAATTCTGGATGCTTTTAATTAATAATGTTTTTGAAAAATGTATGGAGAATTTCAAACCAGAACTTCAATAAAACTGGTTTCGTCAGAAAAAAAAAGCTAATAAATTAATGGCAAAAACTAATTTTAAGGTAGAACTATATACTCTAAGAATCTTATGGCTATTCATCAACATAAGCAAACTATTAAATTTGATAAGGCGATTTATGTAGGATCTGCAATTTTAGACTTTTCGAAAACTTTTATATATGATTTTCATTATAATATAATGAAAAAGAAATATGGTAGAAAAATTAGTTCTTTATATTCGGATACAGATTCCTTGGTATATGCTATTCAAACGGTAATTTTTTTCGATGATTTAAAAAATGATTTAGTACCATATTTTGACACATCTAATTATCCCAAAGACCATTATAGCTTTAGTGAAGCCAACCAGGATTCTTCAAAGATGAACTTAAATCAATAATTCTTAGAGACTTTGTTTCCTTCATACCGAAATTATACGCTTATAAAACCATAGATGATACTGTAGAAAAAAAGTAAAAGGTGTAAAAAAATATATAATAAAAAATCATATGAAATTTATTGATTACATAGAGATATTAAATGCTTTTATTAACCATAAATCTGTTGAGAAATAACAATCTCACAGAAATATGAATTTCATTCAATCGAATAAACATGTTGTTCATTCGAAAACAATAAACAAGCTTGTTCTCAGTGCCAATGACGATAAAAGATATATAATGAATGATGAGATAAATGGCCATTACAAACTGACAAAATAATTTAATTAAAAACTTAATGAATCAACAATCGGTAAAAACAGCGTTATCTAGCAGTATAATACAACAGTTTTATTATTTCTATTGAATAAATTTACCACTAGATAGCGCTTTTGGTTTTATATCGATTGCGGATGTATTAAGTTTTTTTGAAACAGACTATGGAGTACCAGGAGAACATGTGAAATAATTAATTTTACTTGATAAAAAACTTATATATTTTACTATAAATGTGTTAAACATAAAACAATCTTTATTTTAGAATATCTGATGATATTATCCAAGAATTTTGACTTGAATCAAAACCTAACCATTTGACAAGCATTTTATCCTCAACTTTTTTTATAATACGTTCAACGAGGAAGGTATCTGGGAAATCAGTTAATTTAATTTCTTGTTCATAAAATCCACATAAGATTATATTGTCCGATCTATCTTTTAGTTGATAAGTTACTGGATTTGTCTGTAAAACTTTTGAAACTGTAAATATTTCTGAACAATTTTCAGTGGCCCCACCCATACATACTTACTATATGTATCTATGACAACTAAAATATACTTGAAACCATAATTTTGTCTAGAATGACATTGCATATCCATTAAATCAGCTTGCCAGAGGTCATCAATAAACCGTGTTACCATACTACGTCTAGGAAATATTTTCCTCGCTAGCCGATGTAGCTCATTAGCTATACCCTCTAAGGTGGTCATTATACTATAATATCTCTCTCACGTAGTTCTTCTATAATAGATATAATTTCATTGTTAACGCCTGTATTACCAACACTCTGTGATGATGTTAAAAGATTTAATCTAGTTACTAGTTCATTCGGATCGTCATAATAAACTAATTGTGTTAGCGATATTACATCTTTATATAAACCAGAAACTTTCTTAGTCATTGGTGATGAAGTAAAATTCAACATATTTTCAACTACGGGATTTGTAGACATAGAACTGTTTGCTTCTGGATTCAATTCAAATGGTTCCATGGTTGTATTTTTATAAATGTTGCTACGTTTAGCGCTTGAACTAGATAAATATTTATTAAGTGGTGTTAAGAGATTCGAGGAGCTTAAGTGTTATTATTGAGTATAGATAGTATAGAGAAACAATGTATTAAAATATGGCTTACGCTTCCTGGGAAGCGGCTAATAGATGGCGCTTTAAAGAATTCGTCGCGGAGGCGATAACAGTGTAGTAATCCTACATATTAATAATTATTGTACACTATCGCCAGCGTCAAATAAATCATTTTAATAATTACATAATATAATATCTATGCATAATATATTAAACAAATAATCCATGTGTATTCAAATATATATTTGTATATCTCATAATTTATCGTTACATTATACATATTCCTTAATGGTACTAATTTTATAATATATTAATATATTATTTATAACCTACATAATATAAAGTATTATTTTATTACCTATACTTTTTAAATTTTCATAGCATTCGTAAAAAAAATAATGCCGGGCGGTAATTGTTCTTATTTTAACTGCACAAAAAACCGAAGTAATAACAAAGGATTAAAGATGTTTAGATTTCCTACCGAAAATTCACTGTCTAGAGAATAGATAGTTAATTCAGGTTGATAATACATTAATACTTAATAATATTTTAATTATATATAGTACACATATATGTTAATTCGTAAAACCATATTTAAATAGGTAAATTTAATTTTTAATTTATTTAAGGAAATATTACTTTGGATTTATTGTCTCCTAAAAAACTAAGAAACCAATATTTATGTGAAAATCACTTTCAAAATAAGGGTTTTACCAACCCTAATGACAAATCTCGTCTGAATTATGGTGCTTTACCTAAAAAGTATACAATGGCCACCGGTAAGGGAGTTTTTTAAAAATTGTTTTTATTATTTATAAACAGTAGAATTCGTTATATTGAGGTTCAAATAATTTTGAAGTTCATTAATTTAAAAATATTAGTATTATTACATGCCTAAAATATATTTTATAAAAAAATATAGTATTTTAATTAATTTCATATCGATTAACGACATAATATTTGATGTCAGTGCGTTAAAATATTCTTAATTTTTAATTTCCAATAAATGATTCTACGACATTTAAAAGAGTTATTATTCTATATTTCGTAATAATAAATATTACATAATATTATACAATTTTTTTTTTTAGATGTTGGTTAAAATAAGCTGACTATCAAAACTACACAATCATCTTTATATTATACACCACGAAAGATGTTTGCTAAGACAGGTAATTGTTGGATTAAATTTTGTTAATTAGTTTTTTTTTTTTTATTTAAAGAATAAGGCTTCAACATTAAAGGTTATTAGCCTGACAGTGTTTTACATATATGTTTCTTAAAATTAGGTATTCAATTTATAATGTTATTACAGAGTTTACAATTTATTGATAATATTGGTAATATTTAGAAATTCTATGATTTTGGACGTGTTATATTCTTCGAGTGCTGCTCCAATGTTGGGAGGTATGTTCAGGTCGGTGCGAGTTGAGGTGTACAATGTGCATTCCTCCACTATATGTTTAATGGTGAGTGCTTGATTGCATGTATCACATCTTGGTTGGGGCTCTTTGCTGATAAGGTATGAGTGTGTGAATAAAGAATGTCCAATTCTGATACGGGTAATTAGTTTTTTTTATGTTATGAAGTTTGTTAGATGCTGGTATTAAATTCCATTGATTTTGCCGAATTGAGAGGATTTTTTTTTAATGGAGTTTAATATGTCATTGGAAGGGATGTTATTTAAAGTAAGGGTTGGAATATTTTTTGTTGCAAGATCAGTATATTTTTCAGCTCTTTCGTTTCCTGCAATGCCAGTGTGAAAAGGGACCCACATGAATTCTATATTTTTATTTGTTTCAATTAATTTTGTTTGGATATTTAGGGTTATTTCGTTTTTGGTGGATAAGTTTTTGAGAGCTAGTAAGGTGCTAAGAGAGTCGCTGATTATAAGTATATCATTTGATTTTAGCGTGTTTGCTAGTTTTACCCCTTCATAAATGGCACAGTTTTCAGCAGAGAAAATACTGGTTATTATTGGAAGCTTATGTTGAATAATTGTGCCATCTTTTATTTCGGCGAAGCCTACTCCATGCTCGGATTTTGATGCATCGGTGTATATATTTTTAAAGTTGGAGAATGATTGCTTGATCGTATTTTTAAAAAAATAGATGATTATTGTATCATTTGTTACGTTTTTATTGAGGTCAAGAAGTTCCGTGTTTAGTTTCAGTTCTCATTTTCAGGGTGGTGTGACTTGGAACGTAATTTTATTTACAACTAAGGTGTGTATATTCATTGATTGTTGTAATCTGTTAATTATGTCCCGTACCGTGAAAGATTTGTTGCGCTCTGTATTTATTGGTATTGTGGTATGGTTGTTCAAAATGGTCTTGTGTCCAATGTGGTTGGGCGTGCTTTTCCTTTTAATGATATATTTTAGTGTGTCTTAATCTGTTTGAAGTTGTAATGGAATTTCTACTGCGTAGTTAAGGATTCTGTCAATTGGGCTTGTTCTGAAAGCTCCAATTATCAATCGGATTCTTTCGTTGTGAATAGGGTCCAGTGTCTTGAGGAGGTTGGATTTAGCTGAATTATATATTTGTGAGCTATTTTTAATTTTGGATAGAATAAGAGACTTGTGTATGGTGAGTAATGACATTTGGTTTGCTCCCCAAGTGTGGTGAGGTAGAGTTTTGATTATATTCATTTTATTTTTGAAGGAGTTTTTGAGTTGTTTCAGGTATGTTGTCCATTTAAGGTTGTCATCAAAAATTATTCCTAATATTTTAATGGTTTTGTATATAAGTATTGGTGTATTGTATAAGAGTAGGTGTTGGATTAATTTGGGCTTATAATTGAAGACAATACATTGACTTTTGGTGGGAGAAAATTTAAAGCCGGTTTCTTTGGACCAATTTTGAAGGGTATGTAGCGATGATTGAAGGATCTTGAATGTAGTTTTTATGTTATTTCCGTCACAGTATATATAGCAGCGTCAGCAAATATTATATGTTTTGTTGGATTAGGTATTTTGCGGAAGATATCATTTATTGCTATGAGGAACATTATAACGCTTATTACTGATCCTTGTGGCATACCATTTTAAGTGAGGTAAGGTTTAGAGATTTCACTGTGTGCTTTGACCTGTATTGTACGATTGCTTAAGAAATTTCTCAGAAAAAGAAACATTTTACCATTGATATTCGTCCTTTGTATTATTTTGAGGATTCAGTTACGCCATGTCATGTGACGAGGCGAAAATGTTTTAATTGTTTGGTTGAGTGGTGATGGTTGACTTGATTTAGATGAGTCGTTGAGATTTGAGCGATTGGGGTTAGAGTATTTTTTAGCAGGGGTGTTAATGTTGGGTATGGTGCCCTTGTGTTTATTCATTACTCGAATGGTACGGCGTGCAGGAGTTATATAATTATCAAATCATATAACCTGTTGGACGTCGATAAGGTAGACTGTGCTATCGGCAGTTATAAAACGTTAACGATATAACACACGTGTTTCACGGTCGGTGGTCAAACACGAACTGGTTAATTAGTTTTGTTTTGATATCTTTTAAAACTTCATAGTAAAAATAATTAAAAATGTTGATATACTTGTAACTGACGCACAGTGCTCGAAACGCTATTTTAGCCGTTCAAAAGTTCCAATTCAAAAAAAATTTAAAAAAAAAAAAAAAATTTAAAAACTATTAGCTAAGTTCCTTAAGTCAAATATAAAATTTATTCATACGTCTATTTTTAACTTGCTTATAACTATATAAACGTGTAAATTGTAAGTCTTATGGCGTTTTTCCCGTTATTCTTAGTGAAATTATATATTTTTTTATAATTTTTCTATTTTAGTTGCTGTATACACATTTATTATGATTTATTTTTTTTAACCATTGGAATTTATTCAAAAATATTTAATTGTTAAATATTTTTTTTGTATTTTAGGGTGCAAATGAAAATTACTCAATTTCACCCAAATTAATAAAATAAAGGAAGTTCTCAATATTATGAAAATGTTATTCTGTTTTGCGTCCATAAGGAATTATTGCGTACAGAAATTATTCCTGTGAAGTTTAATGAAAAAAACACGAGCAAAAACATAAATTTCGATGGATGAGAAAAAAAATATAATAAATATATTTTATCTACCTAAATCTACTTAATTTAATGGAACTACAATGAAATAATAGTAAAAAGAAAATTTCAAATTAAATATCAAAGTTAATAAATTACCTAGGGACAAAATGTATGTTTTGTTGCGAATATTGCGATAAAGCTTACTGAAATAATTTCTGTACGCAATAATTCACCATGGACGTGAAAAAATTACTTTTCCGAAATCCTGGAAACTTTCTTTGATGTATACATCAGATGTTGGGTAAATTTGAGTAGGTAATTTTTTATTTAAACGCTAAAAAAAAAACCTTAAAATTTAAAATATTTTCAAATAACTTCATATTGTCAATAAAAAAAAATTTGAATAAAAATTTTTTATCCAACCAATATCATTAATAAACACCTAAATAAAATAAAATTAAAAACAATTTAAAAAAAAATTACATTTCCCTGATAAATAAAATATAAAGTTTCATTAAAAATAACGAAAAAAACATCGAAGACATACAATTTCCTGCATGTCCAAATAATTATTAACAAGGTAAAAATAATTGTATGATGTGAAATTGTATATTTTAAGTATGGACCTTATATGATTATGGAGTTTTACATTTTTTTTTTTTTAAGGGGCAGATACAGTGAATTTTTTGTTTCCGTCTTACAAGTTCGTAACATAGTAAATTTTAAGCTCAACAGATCACGTTTATCTCCCGTTAGTTTAAAAATAAGAGAGAATTGACCTCTTATAAAATTTAAGGTAAGATTATCATCTCGACAATGAAATAGGCTTTTAATTATATTTTAATTTTAAAGCGAGTTATGCGTATTTTAAGATTTACAAACATTTTACAATTTTAATATACATATAACTCGCTTTAAAATTAAATTATAATAAAAAGCCTATGGGCCGTATGCATAGTCCGACACTTAAGGTGCACCTAGCTGCCCTTTATTTTTGGCTGCATAGTTAAAATTTAAGTAGCCCGTAGTAAGATATTACTTAAATATTGTTTTCCTTAAAATGAATGTATTCTTCCATGCTTATCAGTAATATTTATGATAATTGTCGGTGTTATCACTTATCACATAATAAACTAAATGATTAAAATGTTATATTGACTTATCAGTTGTTTAATATCATTTAACTCTTTCCGGCACGGTGGGATACACGCTATCCCACCAAAAAAATAACCCATCCAGCACGGTGGGACAAATAGCATACCACCCATAAATTATTTTTTTTCTATTTTTCAGCCGATTGTTGGTTTAATTTAAGAACTTCAATATGTTTATCTTTGTACATAGCTAATGCATATAAATTCTTAGAAGGCTAACATTATTAAATATCGGTTAATTAATTTTTTCCAATTATTATTTTCAAATATTTATTTTTAAAAACTAATATTTAGTTTTCTCCTAATTGAATCGATCGATTTGTATGATTCTAATTTCATTTAATTCCAAGAATAATATAGTTTATTTTGGTGTTGATTTTAATTAGCTCTTATAAGTATTTTTCCTAATATTCGTCTATAATTGAGCATCCATTATATGTCCCACCGTGCAATAACGTCTGTATTCAAAACGCTTCTATTCGTAGTAGACACCGACGCGCGACGGTGGTACGCGTACTGTGCGAATTCGTTTATTGTTTATTATTCATCAGTGTGATTTTATTATTTTTTAATTATTTTTTATTTAAAATGGCTAAACGTTATTCAGACCTTGAAGTAAATGAAATGTTATTTGAAGATTTACCGTCAGATGACGAAAGTTTATCGTCAATTGACGATACCGATGACGACGAAACATATGTTCCTGAACCTAATAATAATATATTATTAGTTATGGATTCCGATTCGGAAAGTGATGAAAATGTAGAGATTTTAAATATAGAAGAAAATGTTACTTACATTCTCCCAAGTCCGCAAAAAAATCGTTCATCAAATCGTCGAAAAAATCCAAGTAAATGCACACCAAATGTTTCCTCTAACAGCCGTGAGCTTTTTCCTAGTATTAAAAATTATCAAACAAATGAAGAACTTGCCGTCCCCATACTGACACAACATGCAGCAAGTGAAGTACAAACTTTTGATACAAACTCAAATTTTCAAGACGAGTTTATTGAACCTATTTGGTCATCTAATGAAAATATAAATATGGAAATTTCTTCGTTTGATTGTTCGGAAGGACCAACAAATATTGTGGAAACCTTATCCGAAATAACTCCATTCTCAGTTTTTAAACTTTTACTAACAGACGAAGTTATTACGTATATTACCTTTCACACTAATTTGTACGCAAATCAAAAATACATACGAAGCGGAAAATCATACACGGAAACAAATATTACCGAAATAAATGCATTTATTGGATTAAACTTACTGATGGGGATTAAAAAACAATGCAGCTATAGAGACTACTGGTCATCAACCCCGGATTTGCATGATACATACATAAGTAGTATCATGCCATTAAATCGTTTTAGTTGGTTATTGTCTCATTTGCATTTGAACGATAATTCGGTTATTCCAAAAAGAAGTGAAGTAAACTTTGACAAATTGTATAAAGTAAGACCATACTTAAATTTTATTTTAAAAAATAGTCAGGCATTGTATAATCCTAATCGAATAGTTGCTATTGATGAATCTATGATAAAATTTAAAGGTCGTAATTCGTCAAAACAATATATGCCTAAAAAGCCCATAAAAAGAGGTTACAAAGTATGGGCTTTAGCTGACAAACACGGATATTTATGGAATTTCGATGTGTACACAGGAAAATCTGGTGACACAACTGAAAAAAACTTGGGTGCTCGGGTGGTTAAAAATTTGTCTGCTCCACTTCAAAATAAAAATTATTTTTTATATTTTGATAATTATTTTACGAGTTATCCACTTATAACTTATTTAAAATTAAATGGTATTTACGCATGTGGAACTGTGAATATGACAAGAAAACATTTGCCAAAATTTAAAGATGACAAATTATTTAAACAAGGAGACTATGATTGGCGTATTGATCAATTTTCAACATCAATCATCAAATGGAAAGATAAACGTATGGTAAGTCTCTTATCAAATTTCCATGACCCAAGGGATACCGAAAATGTGCAAAGGCGAGCTAAAGATGGAACAGTTTTAACCATACCATGTCCAAAAGTGTTGAAAGATTATAACCAAAATATGAACTGCGTAGACAAACTGGATCAAAATAAAAAATCATGCCAAATAGATCGCAAAAGTCATAAATGGTGGCATAGAATTTTTTTTCATTTTCTTGATATTGCAGTTGTAAATTCGCATATAGTATATACACAAGCTACTGGAAATAAAATGACAATGAAAAACTTTCGACGAGAAATTTCGGGACAACTACTAAACTCAACAATTATTAATAAACGTAAATTAAAAAACACAACGAAATCGCCAACAGAAATAAAAAAATTCAAGCCATCAGTTCCAGATTATATCAGGCTCGAGAAATCCGCTCATCAACCAAAATTGTCAACTAGAAGGAGGTGTGCTCGGTGTAGCACAAAACAAAAAGAAGTTAGAACAGAGTGGACTTGTTCAATATGCAATATTCCCCTTTGTATTACAAAATCTAGAAATTGTTTTTCTGACCATCATAATGTGTAAAAGAGGTAAATATTTAGAATAAAAACAATTAAAATACAAGAAACTTATTATTTTGTATGGTTATTGTTTCAGTTTTTTCGAATACATACTAGCAACAGCGTGGACACAAAAAATGTATTATAAGAAACGATTTTTTTTATAAGTGTATAATTATATTAAAATATTTATATTAGGTATTGTATGAACATTTTTCGCTATTGTATAATTATGTGCATTAGCAGTTTTTATGTCGTATTTTACAAGTTGTAATTTGTATCATGTTCTCCTGTTTATTTTATTTTAACTCGTTGTGTCATATATTTTAAATGTTTATATTTTATATGCATACATATATTTAAGAGAACTGTAAAATTAAAATTAAATAATTAATTAATTTGTATGAAATGTCCGGAAGCAAGAGTTACGTACTACATGTATCTAAAATATATCACCCGTTTATTGCACGGTGAGATTTACGCTGTCCCACCTTTGATAACTTCCGAAGTTTTTAAGTTATTTTTGTTTTGTTTTTTAAAATCTATATTTGGATATATTTCTAATATTAAACAGTAACGAAAAAAAAAAATTACAAAAATGTATATGTCTGTGCAACAAGGGTGTAGAGCATACTCAAAACCTCGTGCATGAAAGAGTTAATATAAGAATATTAATTAATTAATATTATACTATTTATACTTTTGAGTTTTAAATTGAAAATTTTTTTTTACTAACTGATATTTTTCATCTGTAACTTATCGACAATCAACATGGATTCTAAGAGCAAAATTTTAAAACGTGAATGAGGGCCACCATATTGGGAACATGAAGAAAAAGTAATATTTTTTCATTGTTTCCAAAAAGTGGCTAATGTATTAGAAGACAGTAAAAAAGACTTCAATACAAACAGCAAAAAAAAACATTGCATGGTTAAGTCTAATGAATAATTTCAATGCTCATTCCAATGTTAAAAAGGTAATTACTATTTACTAATATTATTTAAATATTTAATCTGTGTGCACCTTTTTAATTTTCTAATTGAACTTATGCAATTTCTGACTTCTGTGTACATGCATAATATATATTAGAGATATTCTAGATACCCGGCAATTACTTGACATCATATTTAAGACTCGACCCTTCCCCGGTGTAATACTTACACTTTTACCCTAGACTTACTCAGTACTGAATTTTTACTCAACTCATAAATGGTAACTGGCAAACATAGATAATCTGTACATAAATATATGCATACTTATTAATATGACGAGTATAATCTAAAGTAATAAATTATAATTTATTTTAATTGCATAACTACCCAGTGCTGGAAGTTTAAAGACTTAATTTATATAATAATTAATTTCTCGATCAGTAATTATTGGTAACTGGTACCCTCGTACCCTTTGTGTATTTACATTTCTACTCGGCAAATACTCAACACCCAGGTAGTATTTAAAAATTTTACTCGGTACACGATTTATAACAAATAATCTAACCGGAACATCTGTAATATATATAACAAAACTAATTTAGAATAAAAAATTTATTTTGCATTGTTCTCAAAAAACCTTTAGAGGGAAATAAGAAATTTAAAAAAATTCTGGGAGATGGAGAAAGTAAAATCTCGAAAAGCAATTACCTCAAAACGATACAGCCGAATGAAAACTGGTGGAGGTTGTGAAGACAAAATTAATGATTCATTAAACCTAGAAGTTGAAGAACTGACAAAAAAACCACACATAGTTGAATGGAGTAATTTTCATGACAGTGATTCTGTAGTTATAGAAAATCCAATAACTAATAACTAATGTTATACAAATATTCTAATGTTGTATTAATTTAAATTCTTTTAGAAAACACAGTTTTAATACAATTGAATACTGTGGACGATTTCGCTAGCGATGTAGATGATACATTCAAAGAAAATGAGGAAACTAGCAAAATTATAATTTATGGTTTGTATTTGTTATTACTTATTATTAGTCTTGATACTTGATCAATTAATATATAATAATATTGCCTTGTTTATATTTAGATGATACTTATGTTATACTTGAATAGGATTTAAAACCTCAAAATTATACAAAAACCTTAACACATAAAAAATAATAAAGGAGAAAAAACTGCTGGTATCATTGCAGAATGTGAACTAAGAGTAAAAAGACAAAAATGTCCATTGAACATGAAAAAAGAATGAATTATTTAAAGGTTAATTTTTACAAACTGACCAGACAGTAGATGATGTTAGTAAAATATTACCTATTAATTGTTTTAGATTTTAAATCAAAAACTTATAATGCAAAGACTAGCTGCAAAGAGAATAGATGAACATAAATTATTCAAATTAAATTGTGAAAAATTAGCTTTAGAAATTAAGCACTTAAAGGATTTATAGATAATTTATAGGTAAGCAAAAATATTTAAAATTACCAAGGAAGGAAACATGTATTACCAAGGAAGGAAAATTATGTGATTATTTGTTAAAAAACTTAAGATTATATTTAATTGTTATTATTTTGTTCTAATAGTTATTTAGGGCTAGGGACTTCATTCCCTAAAAAACCTTAAAATATGTATGCATTTGTGCCTTTAAAAATTACCAAATATGCTATTAAAATATGCACTAAAAAAAATAAATAACAGTATTTAATAAAAACCTTTTTATTTTAATATGTAGACATACTTAATAACATTTTAATTTAGAGTAAAAAAACTTGTCATAATAATTAATTGATTTTCTTCTAACACCCGAAGTTTTAGTCTAAAATAAAAAAAAAATACTTTTTAAAAAACATTTTTAAATTGAATATATTTGTAAATTGTTTTAATTAATATTGTATTTATTACCTTGAGCATTACATTGAACTATGAGATATTTTTTCAAGTTGGAAAATTCGAATGACCTTCTGTTATCAGCCAAAATATTTTTATATTTTGAAAAGGAACGTTCCACGTCAACAGAACTGATTGGTGCAAACTTAAAAAACGGAATATCACCACTACTAATATCTGTTGGCAATCCGTCCATAGATTCATTTTGTCCATTTATAATGTCTGATATTTTTTGTAGTTGCACAAATCCAACATTTTTTTCCATAACTTTTTGGAATTTTTCATCAATTGCCTTAGCTTGAGCGCATCCACCAACGTTTGCTGAATGTATAGATTCTTTTGTAGTTTTAATTATTTTAATGGATTCAGTAAGTGGTATGCCTTTGGTTTCAAGTCAAGTATGTAGAAATAAATCCATAATTGGACATGATAAAAGCTAAATTTGCTTCCAAATTATTTGATTTTAAAATTTGCTTGCATTTTTTGATGGATTCTGCATCGTTTTCATCAAGCATATCAATAACTTGTTTAATTATTTCAAAATGTTTACAATAATATAAAACAGCATCAATCCATATACCCCACCTGGTTAAGATTGGTTGCAGAAGTAATGGAATATCAGATGCAACAGATTTTAATGTCTGAATACGTGATGGTGCCTTAAGAAAAGTTTTTTTTACATTAGATACAAGTTGATCGACGTTTTTATACTGGTTTCTTATTTCTCCAGCAACAAGATAAAGCCCGTGTGCCAAGCAGGTTACATCAATTATTTTAGTGTACAAATTTTGAATCGCTTTGCCGGCCTTAATCATGTAAGGCGCGGCATCGGTTACAAATAAAAGCACTTCATTGTATTTCACACCTTGTGGCCAGAGCAAGTTGAATGATTGGTCAAAAATCTTAAAAATGTTCGAATGGTTTGATTTTTCTAACTTTTCCGAATTCAACAAAAAAATACTACCCGGATCGTCTATTGTAAGAGTTCCAATTATAACGTTGGCAATAAAGCGTCCTTCTGCGTCAGTGGTTTCGTCTATCGAGACCCACATTTTTTTTCCGTCAACACATTTTTTAATTTTTTCAATTGTTTCTAAAAATAAATCGACGACATAACCTTTACGGAGAGTGGCTTCTTTCGGTATTTCTTTTTTAGTGTATAACTCCAAACATTCTCGAAAATGTTTATTTTCCAGTTTATACAATGGTATATTGGCTGATAACATCGCTTTACATAAGTCTCTATTAAAATCGTTTTTCTTGGAGAAAGACGTGGATACAAGTTGCTGAGTTTTAGTTGGTTTTAGTTGGTTTCAATTGTAGTCGATTTAAACCCTGGATGTGTTTTGCTGTTTTAATATGTTGAATAACAGTAAATCTTTTCTCAGAACTAACTTTAATGTCACATATTTTACAAAATAAAACAAAGTTATCTGCCAAAAATATTGTTTCACCGAATTCTTTTACAAAATTGTTTAGTCGATCATAAGCTTTAGGCTTTGGTCTAGGCATTTTAATTATTTTATTGAGAATTCACGCAATAGTACGATACTTTTCAAAAAGAAAATATCACGGCAAGAAAACACGAAACGAAGAACGCACAACAACAACTGTCAACTAATCAAAAATAAAAATATCACAGAACGTCCTGTCTACGGGGATTATAAATATATGTCATAATTTCATAGAATGTTATTTTGGTAATATTATCGGCTATCGCCTATCGGAATCACGTGTGAAGTATATCATTAAGGCCATAGTCCATAAATAACAATAGGAGCGTTCGGCGAGAAAAACAATACTAATTTTATATATATATATATAAAACCATAAAATTAATATTTCTGGTCTAGGAAATCGATCTAAATTTAAAATTGTTTGTATAAAATAATTATTTAATTATAAAACTACCATTTTCATATTAAAAATGGTCAAATATGCACTTATAATTAAAAAATTGTCAAATATGCAAAATATGCAACTATAAATTTTAAATATGAACTCGTATTACCATGAAACAAATTTCTATATTACTTAGCTATGTTTTGAATGATTATTGAAAAACATGCAAACTCCTAGAAATCCCTAGCCCTATTTATAACATTATATGATAGGTATGATTTTTGTTTCAATTTTCATTTGTTAAGATAAATATTACCTATAGCAGTGATTCTCAACCAGTGTTCTGCGGCACATAGGTGTGCCGCGAACTGGCTGTAGGTGTGCCGCGAGTCGCGACTGTGGTACACGCGTATAGTATTATTTTTTTTTTTTTTTTTATTTAAGAAAATTTACAATCTATATACAATTTATATAATAAGTAAATATGATGATATGAATATTACAGGACATGAAAATCTTGAGGGAAGGGAGTGTCCAATGACACTACTTCCAATTTAAACTTGGTGGGGAGGTAACTTTATAATAATACCACTAGGCATTATTTAGTAAATCACGCGGCCATTTGCGTTTGAGGCGACGAGGGGGGTTATCAGGTATTGTGCAAGAAGAAAGTTTAGATTTGAGTGGGTTTGGATGGTTAAAGGTATTTTTATGAAATTTGTTATAATGATAAGAGGCAAGAGTGGATATTGATGGTATGTTAAAATCATGATGTAGGGTGCGGTTGCTGACGTACCAGGGAGCATTAGAGAGGATACGCAGAGATATTGATTGGAACGCTTGGAATTTGATTAGGTTTGAATTTTTAGAGGTACCCCACAGTTGAATTCCGTAGGTCATTGCTGGGCGTAGTATTTGTTTATATATTAGTGTTTTGTTATTTAAAGAGATTTTGGATCGAAGAAGTCGTCTTAATTTGTGAAGCCTGAGGTTAAGGGAGGTTCTTTTAGCTTTGATGTGATTTGCCCAAGTTAGTCTTTTGTCGAGAACGAGTCCTAGGTATTTAACGGAATCGACAATGGGAATTGTTTGGTTATTTATGTAAACTGGAGGAATTGTTGTAGGCCTGAGGGTAAAAGTGATGTGAGTGGATTTATTTTCATTAACTTTTATTTTCCATAAGCTGAACCAATCTTGTAGTTGGGTTAGGTGGTCTTGGAGGTTGTTTGTAGTGGTGGCTATTTCGGAGTTGGTTGATATTATGGCTGTATCATCGGCAAATTTAGCTAGAGTAGTGTTGATAGATTGTGGTAAATCTGCTGTATATATATTATAGAGAGTCGGGGAAAGAATACTGCCTTGAGGGACGCCTGCTTTAATAGGATGTGGATCAGAAGTTTCGTCATCACATCTTACTGAAAAGGTACGGTTTGATAGGAAGGACTTGAGTAAAAGGAATAACGGAGTGGGTAAAAATAATAATTTAAACAGAAGTCCTTCATGCCAGACCCGATCAAACGCCTGAGCAACATCAAGAAAAACCCCAGAACAAAATTTTTTTTGTTCCAGAGATGAGGCAATAGTGTCGATTAGTCTGTGAAGTTGGTGAAGAGAGGAGTGTTTACTCCTAAAGCCGAATTGAGCGTTTGGAGTACATTGTTTCTCGTTAAGTATCGGATAAATTCTTTTCAATATGATTTTTTCTAAAATTTTTGAGAAGGTAGGAAGTAAGCTAATAGGCCTATATGAGGAGGGTTGGTCAGGAGGTTTTCCTGGCTTGTAGATTAGGATGATAACTGAGTGTTTCCAGGTGGGAGGGATATAGGATAGACGAAGAATGCTATTGTAAATATAAGTGAGAAGAAGGATTGCTTTCTTAGGCAGGTATTTAGCAATAGTATTAGTTATCAGGTCGTGGCATGGGGATTTATTATTTTTTAAGTTTTTAATGATATTTAGGACTTCAGAAGGGGAGGTATGTTTTGTAGAGGGACAAATTGGGAGAGTGTTTAGAAGTGATGCTTCAATATTAGAATAGTGGCTTCTATTGAGAAGGTTTGGATGTGGTGAGAATCTATTTGCAAGGTCTGATGCGAATAAGTTTCCTTTGTCAAGATTTGACGAGGCTAGGGAGTTATCGGGGTACCGTAGGGGAGGTATCTTATTTTTTTCCTTTAGGATATTTTTAGAGGCTTTCCAAAGAGAGTTGTCTGTATTAGAGAGAGATTCCAAGTAGTTGTGAAATTTGTCAGAATTATGTTTTCGAAGAATATTTTTTAAGGAGTTATTGAGAGTGTTGAAATACTTTTTGTCACTCGGCAAGTGTGTTCTTTGCCATATACGGCGGGCTCGACGCTTTTCTGTAATGAGTTGTATTATGTGTGAGGGTAAAACATTGGTTGTGTGAGTGGTGGGTGAGTTGTTTTTAGAAGCATCGAGTGCAGCATGTTGTATGATATTTGTGAAGGAGTGTACTGCAGTATCTACGTCAGATGGGTTCTTTAAGGTGATGTTGAGGGTAATGGCATTTTCTATAGTTTGACTAAATTTTTTCCAGTTTGTTTTGCCCGGAGTGATAGTTGGGTAGTTTTTTGTAGCAGTTGAAATATCGTTTAGAGTGAGTAATATTGGTGTATGGTCAGAAGAGAGGTCTGAGAAATTGGTAATAGTGTACTTTATGTGGCTAGGGAGCGTAGTGATAAAAAAGTCTAGAACGTCGGGACGTCTATTGGCATGTGAGGGCAAATATGTAGGGTGGGGAGGAGATATTATTTTAAGATTGTGATCGAGGATAAATCTGTTGAGGGTGTATAGTATTATTACGTGTTAAAAATAGAAATTTCCCAGTACTTAATTTTCGTTATCAATAATGATTATCGTTTGGCGGATAAAGTAAAATATTATGAACAACTATTAGTCGTTAAACGTCAATGTTTTCTAACACGAAGACTCCCGGGTTTGGTGCCTTGCGGCTACAACCGCGGACCTCACATTAGCGCTGTGCGCTAGTCGAGAGCCGCGGAGGTTCACGGACGGCGCAAGGTGGTTTGACCCACGCCATACGCCGGCCGCGCGTCGTCTGTGGGCCACGAGCACCGGGCGCACACCCGTTCCCAACGAAGTCGGGAGAGAGTGCGCCCGTACCGACGGCTATCCTCATTGCTTCCCGTTTTTGGTCACGGGCAACCTCCGGTGCATATAGCCCCACCGGTAGACTGGGTGGGCGCTAAGGAGATGCTCACTCGGCAGCCTTCCCCTAGACCGAGCTTGGTCTTTAACCACATAGTTAGCTCCCGCTAACAGCCACTCCGAAACCAATCCGCCGTCGGCCGCGCCACGGCCGAGGCCGGTACGCGACCGCCGTGTGAGGGCGCGACGTCGATTGCTCGGCGCCGCGGGGCTCCCCCACATCCCGAAGTACCATTCTCGCTCCCGTTAGGAAAGCACATCAATGGTGGGATGTTCGGGCCGAGCTTCGTCGGCTTGGAGGCCTCAGCTGTGTTCCTTCCAAGATTTGTAATCGTGTATCACGGGCTCATGGTTGGCCCTCACCAGCGGCGGTCGCCGCCGGCACGGTGGCCGTGACCCCCGAGTTAGAGGCTCGGTAGCCTCTACCACGCCTCCCCGAGGCATCACCGAGGTGATCGACTCGCTCTTCACGGGGTCGCAGTCAGAACCCCCAACACCCTAGTCCCCGAAGGTTTCGGTGTGTCCGCGTCCCGGACGCAGGCCCCGTCTGGCCGTTTTCCCTTTCTGTCGCCTCTTACGACAAGCAGGGAATACTGATGCTGAATTCTGGAAGGCCCCAGCAACAGGGCCGTTCTCCTCGCCCCTGGCGTATGAGCGCGCCCCTGGCCAGGACGCGCTCGAGCGTGCCTCACCGCTTGTGCCGCTTGCTCCATGCGTGCTCATCTGAGGCACCCCGAGACTATTGCACATACACCAGTTGGTGTGGCAGCGTCCTGACCTTAGTAGGTCCTACCTATCTGTTCTGTTAACCATGCATTGTTTGCTGAACTTCCTCAGGGCTTCGTAAGTCCTTCTAGTACTAAGGAAAGCTCCGTTTTCTGGGGGCCATGGGACTTGCTCCTCACTCATGACCGCCCTCAGCTCTTCTCGAAAGACTATTGTCCTGGTGCACGCCAAGAGTACGTGCCGCACTGTCTCCGCTCCGTTTCCGCACGCGCAATTAGCACTCCGCACGAGCTTAAAGCTTTTTAATTTCGCATTAAAATCACCGTGCCCGGTCAGGAATTGGGCCGTGTAATGATCCATTTTCAGCGGCAGTGCGCATCTTCGAGCCAGATCTGGTATCATTATTTTGGTCCACTCGCCCTTGTCCGTCCCATCATAGCGGATCTGCCATTCCGCGATGAGGCCCTGGACTCCGTCCTCGTATTCCTGGCTGCTGATCGTGCCATTTCTGAGTCGACATTTCATCGTCACTCTTCTAACCTCCAGGTCGAGGGGCAGTACGCCCGCCACGGCCGAGAGGCAGTTGGTTGACGCCGTCCTATAGCAGCTCGTTATTGCCAACAGTGGGGATCTTTGCATGCTGCACAGTGCATTTATGCTCTTTTTGAGGTCGCACCCTTCCTCCGCCCATATTTCTGCGGCGTATGTGATCCGCGGGAGAAATACTGCTTCATAAATTATCTTAGCAGCTAGGCGGCCCATGCCCCAGTTGGCGGATGTCATCCGTCTTAGCTTTGCGTATAGTCCTTCAGATTTGCCTTTCAGTGCTTTTACATGGTCCCAGAAGCTGCGCCGTGGATCCAGGTGGACTCCTAGATACTTGACCGTCCCACTGGCAACTATCCTTGGGGCTGCTGGTCTTGTGCCGAAACCCACATCGTAGCCTGGTTTCAGTCCGCCCTTAACGGACATCATCTGTGTCTTAGCTGGCGAAAAGCGCAGCTCATATTCATCTGCCCAGGTAAGCATTTGCTCCAGGTATCCTTCGATCCTGGTGAAGGCAGTCTGTGGCCTTGCTGCTCCAACAAGTAGCGCTATGTCATCAGCGTAGAGTATCGCTGTGGTTGATGCATCTAACTTGATCTTATCCAAGCCCGTCATGGCGACTTTCCACAGAGTGGGCCCCAGCTGCGATCCTTGGGGGCAACCACGCTCTATCGTCCGGGAGTGTCGTTCTCCTTGTAGCATGAGGGATGCTGTTCGTCCACTGAGGTAGTGCCCAACCATCCTCAGTGTTCGGACTGACGCCCCGAGCTCATCGAGCCTCTTCAGCATCGGGTGCCATCCGACGTTGTCGAAGGCCCCTGTGATATCCAAGAACACTCCGACGACGTGCCTGGACTTGCTGGCCTCTGTCCAGTCGTAGGCCGCTTTTATTGCTGTGATCGTCGATCTCCCGGGCACAAAGCCGTGCTGCGGGCTATAGCTGTCCAGATCGGTCTCTCTTACCAGGTCCTGTATGATCAGTGTCTCTAGTGCTTTCGAGAGCGTCGGCAGCAGACTGACCGGCCTGTACGACTTGGGGTTCGCCATATCCGCCTTTCCTGGTTTTGGGATAACCACCAGGTTGGCATCCTTCCATCCCCGGGGGAAGGTGGCATCCTTCATGCAGTCCCCGAACAGCTTTGTTATGTCATCAGCTAGGATTGGCCATGCCTTCCTTAGCATGCCTGCCGTAATGCCGTCTAACCCTGGCGCCTTCCCTGGCCTCATTCTCCAGATGGCCGCTTTGACTCGTTCTGGGTCTACCGGCTCCACATACTTTGGGAGCGGGCCGTACTTTGTGAAAGCCTGCTTATTACCTTCGCGCGGGAAAAACGAACTGAGGAGCAGTTCAGCTGTTTCACCCAGCGTGCTCGTGTGGGCGCCGTTCTCTCCCATCATGGTCGAAGGCACAGTACGTGACTTCGGGCCACGTTTAGCCCAGCTGAAGGCCTTTCCCCACGGGTTTATATTAATGTCATTTGCAAAATTACGCCATGCCGCGGCTTTTGCCATTCTTATTTGGTACAGGTACTGGTTGCGTGCTTGGTTGTACGCCTGCCTTTCGTTTCTGTGTTTGCCCTGCCTACGCATTTTGCACAAGTCTTTCTTTAGGGCAGTTAGCCCTTCATTCCACCATGGCTGTCTGCCGGCCCGGACGCCTGGTTTTCTAATCCTCGGAATAGAAGCTATCGCCGCCCTGCGGATTGCATCTATAATGGTATGTGCCTGAGTATCTATAGTTGACCTGTCCACAGTAGGCTTTAGCCTGCTCAGGTTCTCTGCGAAACCGCGCCAGTCTGCCTTACGTGTGTTAAAGCGACACGGGATCATGATCTGCGGTTCTCTCTGATTGAGATTGAGGCTGTATGAGATAACCCTATGGTCGCTGTCTGTGATGTCGCTGACCATCCAGTCGCTGACCATGTCACGGACCTGGGGTGTGAGCAACGTCACATCAATATTCGAGGCGCCCATGCCTTCGCGCTCATATGTGCTCAATTGACCGGGCTTATTCGCTACAGTAAGGTCGAAATCTTCTATCAGCTCCTCTGTTTGGAGTCCTCTGTTATTTCCAGTCGGGCAGTACCACAACAGAGAGTGCCCGTTAACATCTGCCCCGATGAGGGTGCGGGCTTCATGCATTAGTATTATGCGCAGCTTTTCGATGAAGTGGTGTGTCGGCACGTTGTACTTAAAATATGCCGACACCACCGTGACTGCATCGGCTTGCAATCCACGGCTTATCCTTACGACCGCCACGTGCTGGCTCGACATATCCGCCAGTTCAATGGCCTGGATATCATTGTTCAGGAGGACAACTGCTGCACCAGCCTGGTCACCCACAAGCGCTTGTTTGCAGTTTTCGAAGCCATATATTATACTGTCATTCGTTAGTGGCTCCTGGATGAGCAGGACATCGACGGCGTTTGCTGCACAGAAGTCCCTAAGCTGTAGGCTCGCTATCCTTTGTTTATTTACATTGTGCTGTACTATTCTAATGGCTCCGGTCATTTAGAGCCGAAGTCAGTGCGCCTGAGCAAATTCTTCGTTGCTTGGCTTCGGGCCTTACAGGCCGCGCTCGACGCCTTGTGCGGTCCCTTGCAGTTCACGCACTTGACCCCTTCCTCTTTGCAGGTTCGGGAGTCGTGTGCGCCCGCGCAGTTCCTACACGAAGGCGTCTCTCGCTCACACCTCGCTGCCGTGTGCCCGAACTGCTGGCAGTTGAAACACTGCGGCAGCGAGCTGTGCGCCTTGCACCTGCAACGCATCATGCCAATGTAAAGCGCCTTATTCTCGATCTTGCTGAGGACGCACGGGGTCACCTCTATTACCCAGTGGACCGTGTCGCCGTGCCTTGGTCCCAGCTTGTGCAGCGGAGACATTTTCTCACGGTCTGTGTCCAGGAGACCGAGCTCATGATTTTGTGTGAGGAAACACTCAATGAGTTCCTCTTTTGGCATGCCCTTATCAACGTCATAGACGATGACCCTTGGCTTTCTAGGGCCTATTTCGATCGCCTCTTTGATCCCCCGCATCACCTCCAACGTATTGGTATCGTCGGGTATTATAATCAGGGTATTGCCATTTACTATCGTCTTCGCTTTAGGATTATTTAATTTTTTCTTAACGGTGTTCCACACGCCAGCCTTTGCGCATTCCACCGTCACCTCTGGGGGGAATTCCACCATGAAACGGGAGGTGGCTTTTATTTGCCTGCTTTTCTTAATCTGTTCCCTTGCAGCTGTCTTCTTAGACCTTTTTGGAGCTGATGTGACTGATACCACTGCCGGTGTCGGTGCACCTGCCGCTGCCTTAGCGGCGTAAGTGATTTTCGGCCCTTGAACCGGCACTGCCCTAGCTTTTTTCAGTTCGGCCAGCTCGGCCGCAAGGCTGTTTGTCTCAGTGTTCTTCGTGTCAAGCTTGTTCATAAAGACCGCCAGGCTTGCTAACTGGGCGTCTTCCTGACCCTTTATCTCGCCAGCGAGCCTACTGTTTTCAAGTGTAATGCACCTTGTTAATGTCCTGAGACGGCTTAGCTTGCCGAGCATCTTTTCCGCAACCGTCATGGCCAACTTCTTCTTCTCCTTCTCTTGGACCACGGTCTGCTCGAGCCAGCCGATCAGCTCGTCAAGCTCGCCAACAGGCTTATTGGTCGTCCTAAGTAGTTTGGAGGTCTGTCCACCTGGCGAACCTGGCGAGGGTGGACCACGTTTTTGTCCGCTAATGCCCATATCACCACTTGTGCCAGCAACTTGTGTCATCTCGGTGTCGTTATCCCCACCTCCCCTCAATCTAAGGGGGACTGAGTAGCAGTGTCCGTTATCATAATTCTCCAAGTTTTCCATTTCCGAGTTCGATTGCGCATGTTCAGAGCTATTGATGACGACCTGTGTGGCGAGCTCACCCACACCTGCCGGATCTAAGGTTTCCTGGGCCTTTGTATCAGTAACATCAGTTGTTGTATTTGTGTAATGCATATTAGTTTTCGAGGGGGCTGCCCTCGGTAGCCCTACACCCTCTGGCCGCCGGCGGGCTAGTTCGGCGGTTGCATTTGTCCATGCCAGGGGTTAGAAGTCCGGAGTCGGCCTGCTCCGGACAGTTTGAGAGTCGCTTAGCGCCGGACATGCGTCCGGTCGGGCGGGGTCACCACGACAAGGTGGGCTCTCGTCGACCCCGAATGTTTTCTAACAGTCGTGGTTTAGTATATACATTTTAAATAATTAAATTACAGTATTTTCAATAAAATGGATAAATTTATTATTAATAAAAGACGTATGGAGGATAATAGTGGCGAAAATTCAAATAAAATGATTAATTCGGCGAAAAAACCTAAAGTCATACGTAAGTATTCTTACAATTATTTAAGTTTTGGTTTTTTTTGGACGGGAAATGAAGAAGAACCTCTTCCATTATGCGTTGTGTGTGGTGAAAAACTTTCGAATAGCTCAATGGTCTCGAGTAAATTAAATCGGCACCTAATTACAAACCATAGTCATCTTGAATCAAAAGATCAGAATTATTTTAAAGAACTGATGACTAGTCAATCAAAACAAAAAAAATATTTTGAGAAAAAAGTTACAGTGTCTGATAAAGCACAAATTGCTTCTTATATAGTTGCGGAATTAATTGCTCAAAAAACAAAACCACACTCGATAGCCGAATCATTAATTTTACCTTTATGTAGTGAAATTGTTAAAATAATGTTAGGTGATGAAGCATCAAATGAAATTTCGAAAATTCCGTTATCTAATGATACGATTCGAAGAAGAATTCTTGATATGTCAGTGGATATAGAAGAAAATGTAAATAAAAATCTTATAAATACAAATTTTGCTCTACAAATTGACGAGTCCACAGATATTAGTGGTAAAGCACAATTAATAGGATTTATTCGGTTTATTCATGACAATAAAATATCTAATCAATTTTTGTTCTGTAAAGAATTAATAAAACACACAAAAGGTCAAGATATTTTTGAAATTGTAAATTCATACTTCAAACAATCAAATATATCCTGGAAAATGTGCGTAGGAATTCGTACTGATGGACCACCTTCTATGGTTGGATCTGTTAAAGGTTTTATTACACTTGCAAAACAAATTAATATAAATATAATTCATACTCATTGCTTCTTACATCGTGAGGCACTTATTGCTAAGGCGTTACCACAAGAATTAAAAGCTGTACTAGATCAAACTATAACCATGGTTAATTAAGTCGAGGCCATTGAAATCTCGTCTATTTAAACAACTATGTAATGCTATGGACGCAAAACATGAATGCTTACTATTACACACTGAGGCATGATGGCTATCCAGAGGAAGTTTTAATGCGAGTATTTGAACTAAAAAAAGAGTTACTAGAATTTTATAGCACAGAAGGAAACATAACATTTTGTGAACTTCTTAAAAATGAAAAATGGTGTGCTATGTTAGCATATTTAGTAGATATATTTAATTATATTAACAGTGTTAATACTAACATGCAAGGACGCGAAGAAAATATTTTAACTTCTACTGATAAGCTTTTAGCTTTTCAAAAAAAAATTGTCATGTGGAAAAGGAAAGTTACTGAAAATAATTTTGAAATGTTTCCATTGGTACCAAATAATGCTACAAGAACATTGGCTCCTGTCATTTCAGAACATTTAATTTCATTGGAAGATAAAATCAACAAATATTTCCCAGAAATAGAAATAATGAACTACGATTGGATACGAAATCCTTTTTCATCGTTGTGTACTTCTAATTTTAACTTAACATTTCAAGAAGAAGAAGAACTTATATCTATTTCTGCTGATCGTAGTCTTAAAATTAAATTTTCTGAAGAACCGGTTGAAGAATTTCGGATATCAATGTAGGAACAATTTTCAAAAATATCTAAAAAAGCTTTAATAATTTTGTTGCAATTTTCGACTTCATACCTTTGCGAGTTAGGATTTTCTACGCTAACAAATATTAAAACTAAGAAAAGAGAAAAACTTCTAGGAGTAGAAGAAGAAATAAGAGTAGCACTGTCGTCTATTCGTCCTCGTATCAGTCTAATTACAAAAAACAAACAAATCCAAATATCACATTAAACATTACATTTTTAAGTATATAATATATTATTAATAAAAGATTAAATAAAATTAAAATGCCTTTTTTTGTTTCTTATTACTTTATTACTATAGTGTTCCGTCAAAATGTATAGTTATAAGAAATGTGCCGTGAGAATAAAAAGGTTGAGAACCACTGACCTATAGTAATATTTAACTGTTATTATTTTGTTTTAATATTTATAAATACAGTATTACCAAAGAAGGTTATGTGATAGATTATATTGTGATTTGTATTTTATTTATTTAAAAGTGATATATATATTTATATACTTAGTAATATTTTAATTGTTATAGCTTGAGATTATAAATTAATTGAAATGTCTCCAAATGTATGCAGTTCTTGTAGCGTCGGCTATTATATTATTTTGAATATCTTCTACTGGAAATGTAAGTCTATCCTCGCCTTCTTCTTCTTCGCTATGCAAGTCATCATCACGTGTGTTATACTTTTGAGCCATGTTGTGAAATAATGCACACGTGATTATTATATTAACTATTGTCTGTGGAGCGTTAGCCAGACTTCTCCTCAAACATGAAAATCTTCTTTTCCAAAGTACAAAAGTTCTTTCAATGATATTCCTAGTCCTTATTTGTGCTTTGTTGCACTTGCGTTCTGGAGCTGTTGTTGGATACGCAGTGGTGTAAACAAATATGACTTGCATGTATATCCTTAAGTTAGGTACAAAAATGATAAAATTAAAAATTAAATATTAACTATATTTTAGTTGGGTAACGGAAAACAAAACTATTATTTAATATTTACCACCGTCTCCCAGCAATTTTACTCCATGAGTATTTTCAGAAAAATATTTGTTTGCGTAACTGCCATTAAATATAAAACTATCGTGATAACTTCCTGGCCATCTAACTACCAAATCTAGGAATTCCATTGATGGTCCACAAATAGCCTAAATTAAATAAAACCGGAAATTGATGAATTTAATAGTATATAGTACGCAGTACCTATAATGTTGAAAAATTCTAATTTAAATTTAAAAACAGGTGTTTAATATGAATTCAATGATATTAAAAGTATTCAAGTATTCAAGTAACCACAGATAATATTTATATATTACAACAAAATAATTTATACCTAGCTTTATTGTTGGTCCAAATTTGAACGAAAATGTGCTACGTAAGGGACCCCTCTACTCCGCCCCTACACATAGTAGAATATACGAATACCTAAATATACAACACATATATAGTTGAGATGACGATATCATAGTACACAGGACCCTGGGAGAGCAGCATTATTAATTAGTAGCAACAGGCTCTACATCGGCCAACATCCAGATGACAGAACCCGGCCCGGTGAGAATATCTGTGGGAACTCCGCGGCGCAGTAGATTCTACGAATTAGATCTTGGCACGGTGACAACAACACGACCGTGGGTAAACACACTATTAGAACGATACCCCGCATCGACCAAAAGCACATCTGCAACCCTGAGCCATAGATCAATGCTCACGCCACGAAATAGTCAACTACCTAATTATGGAAGGCCCCACGGACTGTGTGAATCAAACGACACACTCGACCAGGGATCTAGTAAGGGAAGGGATAAGACTATATAAGAGCCTTGGGAACGGCCCATGAGACAGACGTGATCTAGCCACCGTACGTACGCACTCCTGTACCTCTTAGCTTCTGGTAAATCACCACTTTTACTTTTTGGACTTAGTTTATTTTCATTAACGGCCTATTTCGGACTTAGAGAATATTTGAGCAATCGCTTATTTTCTGAGACACTAGTGATTGTCGTTAATTCAAATAGCTAGTCAGTATAACTTACTTGTCTTTAACAATTTTCAATAAAAATATACATCAAACCACAATTTTGTTGCTCAGTGTCAACTCTACCATCAACCTATCCTGTCACCTTCTCTTGTAAGTCGGGTGCACGCAACAAATGTTTATAAAATAAACTGTGTTCATAAATTGTCGGTTACAGACTTACAGTATGAACTACTTACAATAATATTTAATACTAATTAAATAAATAAAAAATATACAAACTTGAACGTTCAGAGAAAAATATCCTTTTCGATTTCTAAGAAACTTCACCATCTGGCCCACCAGGATTCTGTATTTTAATATGGGTGCAGTCTATGCATCCGCCAATGCTTGGCATTTTATACATTTTATAAAACTGCTCCTGTATTGATCTCCATTCCTCGGCTTCATTTGGAAAATTAATGTGATGTTTGAATTGGCTTGCCAAACTCATAGATATTCTTTTAATTATCCGAGATACAGTTGCTTGGTTTATTCCTCTGATATCACCACTAACTATCTATAATTAGTAAATACATACAATATGTTATGTAAAATAATTAGCTAAGTTATTATTGCTATTAAGTAACCTAGAAATTTGATGATGCATAAAATCTTAAAGCAGTTAGAAGCTGAAGGATCGGAGGAATTGGTAAACCTCGTTTGGTCGAATAATCTATATTTGAAATCAGGTCCAATAAAACATCTACTACTGTTTCTTTGGAAAACCTATTATTCATTATTACGTATTATGCATTTGAGTTTATTAATTTAAATAATAATTACTTACCTGTATCTTTTAAAAAATTTCAAATCCGAAAACAATTCTAATGGATTTTCCAAATCCCTTAAATACCTTCTTGGTGTAGGTTCTTCAACAAATTCAATAAAATTAATAAATTTCATTAAATCCTCCATTTCACAATAAATTAACACTACAACAATTACTTAATCAACAGTAAAGTCTAATTAAAAAAAGGAATAATACAATTATTAATTATAACGACAAGTTATAATATAGATTATAGGTTTGTTTAATGATAACATCAAATTAAACATTTACGGGATAGCTAGGTGACGGATATTGACCACTTAACTTTACGGATTACTTTATGTATCAGCAGTCCCATAACTATGACTATACATTGCAAAGTTACGGGGATTCTCTTAGGTGTCACCTAAAATCCGTTAGGTGTTACTTAAAATGACTATGCATACGGCCCTATGTCATATAGTCTAGATAATAATTTTACCTTTAAATTTTATAAGAGGCCAATTCACTCTAATTTTTAAACTAACGGGAGATAAACGTATTCTGCTGAGCTTAAAATTTGCTATGTTAAGCACGTGTAGACGGAGACAACAAATGTCACTGTAACGTCTCCTTAACACATTTTGAAATAGGACTTTGGAGCGCCTAAAATAACGTTTCAGACCATTGTGTGACGGTTGAATCGATGACCGCAACGTAAGTAGGTTGAGCAAAAACTAGTTGTGGGCTATTTAATATTATTATGATTAAACCTAAGTCGACGTCCACTTTTCGGAGGCCAGCTAAAAGGAATGTTATCCAGAAAATATCAGTCAATGAAAAAAGGCACAATTCCTAGACATCCTCCATAAAAAAGTCTACCTATTAAAATAGTGATATGACTGGCAGTACTAATAAGTAGAGCACGTAAGTTTAATGATTTGCATATGATTCATATTTTTACAAACATTTTAAATTAATATTTGAACGAAATTACATATTGAACCCAAGAATAAAAATTTTAATTATTTTTTTGTAATTTAAAACGTGGGTTTATGAGACTTTTACATTACACTATTTTATTACTTGGCCTTTTTTGCACCCAATATATTTTTGCTGGATTATATTTTCCAAGAGGGACCCTTCACCACCTTAAGACATCCCTTGACTAAATGTCCATACGTTCATTATAAGTGTAGTATCATTATTTTTTTTTTTCAAGAAAATCTAAACGCCGTCGACATTTTATCACCTATTCATCTAACACTATTAACACCTGAACAAACGTACTCGAGAACTCAAAAAAAGTCCTCTGATTTAGAACATTTGCAATTAAATAGCCCTACATTTTCTATTTCACCAAAAACAAAATCATATATTTCTGATCTAATTCAATTTCCCAGTCCACAAATGAAAAAAAAAAAACACAAATTGGAAAAGGTTTAGAATTATGCAAAAAGCAAAAGAAATTGTTAGGACAAAAAAGAGCTAAAATATGTTTGTTAAAAAAACAACTGAATAAATGTAAAACTTCTAAAAATAATATAAATCCTAAAAATTTTCTTAACACAGCTTCATTTTGTTCTATAAATTCTAAAGCCTAAGTGTCAATGCAGCTAAAACATAATAAAAAAAGTCTCGGGTCACAACGAGAAAAAAATATTGCTGTATCTATTTACTACAAGTCTCGAACAACATACAAGTATTTAAGAAAAATTAATGTTGTTTTACCGGGAGTAAGTACTATTCAGGGTTGGTTAAATTCCATAAAATACCTGACTGGATATAATGCAGAATACAATGCTCAGTTAAAAATAATGACAAAAACTATGTCAGTTCAAGAAAAAAAATGCGTTATTTTAAAAATAAAAAAACGTCATCTCAGGAAGCAAATAATATTCCACCATGTTTTATCGGTTTTGTTTGGACAATTAATGCCGTTTTACAATTTTATGAATCAGAAAAAAATGAAATGGGACAATTATTCTTCTTAATCACTAATCGGCTTTGTCAGGATGCTCTTGAGAATGTATTTTCTATTCTTAGGCAAAAATGCGGCTACAACAAAAATCCCACTTGCAGGACCTTCAGATGTGCATTTTCAAGTATATGTTAATTTAGCTTATTAAACTGTACTTCAGAAAAGTCTAATTGCGAGAAAGATAATGATACATTTTTAACACCGAATATATTATCAAATACACCTTCTACAGAAGTTAATTTAGCCAAAGAAATTAAGGTAGATGAAGACAGTGAAATATATGATTTGGATTTGGAGTATGAACATAATAATGAGGGTGGTAGTTTAGAAGAATGTGCCGTTATTTATTATGCAGGATATTTAGCAATGAAGTGTTTGAAAAAATTTGACTGTGAAAAATGTCAAACAACATTATTACACCCTGAAAAAATGTTGAATGACAAAAATCAACTTTTGTTAGTTCATAAAACATACAACGTAAACTTTGATATTGATGAAGGATTAAAAGTACCATCAAAACAGTTAGAATTATTCACTAAAATATGTCTAGATACATTTAAGACTCAATTTCCTATATTAAAAGTCACAGCAATCTATTGAGCAAGTTAATGGATTTAGCAACCACAAATATAACACGCTGCACCAATATCAACATCCTAGAGCAGGGGTCTCCAAACTTTTTTATTGAAGGGCCACAAAAAATATCAAATGCTCTTAGTGGGCCAAAACTTTATAAACACATTTAATTTTTAATTTTATGAAAATATAGGTATACAAATATAAGTTAACTTTAAATCTTTTTATAAAATATTGTCTACAATATACTTAAATATAATTGGTATAAATTTAAATGATAATAATATATACATTGAAATTTTAATAATTTTTTTTTTTTAATGAGAAGTATGAAATTTATGTTTTTCTGCTAATATTCGATCGAATTGAGGTTGTATGTTGCTAGTTCCAATTTTCAAAATTGACTCCAAGTGTTTGTCAGTCATGGCCGATCTATATTTCGATTTGATGTATTTCATTTTAGAAAAAGTTTGTTCGCACAAATAAGTGGCAGCAAATACAGATATATATTCAATTGCAAATGTTTTTAAATTTGGATACTGTATATCTGGGAGAAATTTATAAAAATCAACTAAAGTCTCTTCACGATGTTTGATTTTCAGTGCATCATTACTTTGTAAATCAATCATTTCCATTTGAAGAGTAGGAGGTAACTTCTCAGTATCACAACTAAACGGGTTTTGAAAAATATTTATTTCTTCCGATTTTACGTCAAGGTCGGAAAAACGTTGTTTAAATTGGATTTTAAGTTCAGAAATTATTTTTTGAGCGAAGTCGACTGGAAATTGTGTTTTTGATTCTTTGATATATATTTATCACAAGTAGAAAAATGAATAAAACAATTTTTTGAAATTTGCGTTTCAAATAAAATAAGTTTTTGCCTAAATGCTTTTACTAATGTGTAAACATCGCAAATTAGAACATCTTTACCTTGTAATTTTAGGCTGAAGTCGTTCATATATTTTGTGATATCCACTAAAAAAGCTAATTTTCAAACCCATTCACTATCTGTAAGTAAAGGCAATGGTCGATTCTTATCAATTAGAAATATTTCAATTTCATTTGAAATCATTCTGAATCTATTTTCCTTTTCAATCCTCTTCCTGACATGTCGAATTGGTGAATTAATAGGTAAAGAATAATATTTATAATAAAGGCACTGCAAAATTAGACATATAACTGTACAAACGTTATGAAATGATTTCGTCGTACCGCTCGTCTATGTGACTAATCTCTCCGTTATCGACGTTAAAACTATAAATATAAAAGGAAATTGCAATGTCTGTCGTCATAAATTATGATACAAGCCCGCGATAATGACTTTTTAAATTACACATATATTTAGATATCTATATTTTATTTACCGTCTTATGGGTGCTGCGGGCCGTTTAAAACTTGTTCGCTGGCCGTAGTTTGGAGTCCCCTGTCCTAGAGGAATGTTCAACACATTATAAATATATAATGAAATTGTTATTTGCAGTAAGAATTCACAAAGAATGTAAAATGGCAAAAAATAACAATAGAACCTGTATATATAATAGTACCAATAAGCCAAATGCTAAACTAAGGAATATTCAGAACTTATAAATAATTAACATAAATATAACAGGTTATTTTATTTCTTAAATATTAAACCTTCCAGCTTTCAAATAATTAAGTTTAGTAAATTTATATTATATTTTACATTTAGGTATTGACATTTGTTAAAAAAATTATTTAATTAATTTAATTTTCATTTAAACTCATCGTTAGTTTCAAAATTATTTTTAATTTACATATCATATTTTTATACATATTGATATACTTTATCAATTACTTTATTTGATTTTATTAATACATTTTACTCAAATTTAATTTCAAGTATGTACATACTTACTATTATATGTACACTTAAATTGTTTAAGTTAAATTTACTTGGTTGTGAACAATACCACCTTATTATCTACATATACCTATACTTTATAATTTATAGTTATTACATTTTTATAATTTAATATTATCTTTATTATCTTTATTCATCTATATATTTACATGTTATATTTGTATAAATATTATTTATTTATTAATTTACTTAATTTTATATTATTATTATTAAATTTTACACGAATTGAATTGATAAACTTATACTTTTATTGTATATTCTGAGCGGAGCGATGCGTGTATTGATTTTAAAATGATGTGTGTTTTTTGTGTATCTATCATCGACATTTTGGGTAGTTAAACTGCTTAAATTTTTTGATATAGGTCAAAATTTAAAATTCCCAATAGTTTTCAAAAGCGCAAGGAAAAACAAAAGAAAAAAGGTGAATTTTTACGCAAAATCGGTTTTTGAAAAAATCGATTTTGGTTTTTGGTGTTACTATAAAACATCCCCCAAAATATAAATATTATATAAATAATTTTGAATATAAATACAAAAGCGAAAAATGTCAAGATTATATGATAAAATATGTTTACTTGATCCAACATTTTAGACTTGTGATGATGTGGTCACCCATCCAAAAAAATAAATAATGAGTTTAAGTTGGTAGAACCTAAACTAACCGAATATGAATACAAATATATGTACAACTGTTATACACAAAACAGATTCTTGAAAATCGTAAAAATATTTTTGAAAGTGGTGACCCATCCACGAAAAAGGACACTGTATTATTACATAATGTTACTTACATTCAGTCTTATAATTTTAATGAGATAATCATTAAAATAAAATTTTTTTAAATAATGTCGATTTTCAGTCTTTGAGGCGGTCACCCATCCAAAAAAAATGTGTTTAATTAGTCGTTAAAATCAAATACGAACATTAATTTTGAAAAAATTGTACTGACAAAAAGCCGATTTTCTACAATATCAGAAAAATGTTTAGATGGTCACCCATCCAAACAATATATTTATTTATAAATAATAAAATATACATCTGATAATATAATATTATTATTATTAAGCAATCACTAAAAATTTAATTTATTAGGAAATGTATTTTGTGTTATTAAGACAACCGTAAATGGCAATTGGTTTGGTTTTATAACCTTATCAGCGCTTGTAAATATGAAAAAATTAGCACCTTTCATATCATCTATTATTTTTTTCAATAAAATATATTTTTCCTGATTCGAGGTTTTAGAGTATAAATAAATATTTTCAAATCTTAACCCGTTTGCATGAGTGATCAGATTATACATTATATTTGTATTTCCTGATCCGCTGGGACCGACTAATATAGCACGTATAGTCTCGGGTAATAACGGTCCGTGTCTTGATGGTTTTTTTACTACATGAACATCTACATTTATAACATCCAATTTATCTTTCTGTTCGATCAAATCCATAATATTTTCTTATATATAATCTAGAATTTTCCAATTTATAATCAGTTATCCATGACGCGTTCAACTCGTAAGTGTATGTCAGTCAAGACTGGAAAAGGTTTTGTAAACTCCCTTATAAATAGTTTCCCGTTCGAAGCCCATGTTTAAGGCTATCAGTATTGCGGTCCTGGTACAAAATTAAAAAAGAAACTAGATCATGGTGATAAAGAAATAAACCCGTTGGATGCTGCTTGTCGTGACCACGATATTGTGTATTCAACGAGTAAAAATTTAGACGATAGACATAGAACTGATAAAGTGTTAGAAAATCGTGCTTGGGAAAGATTTAAAGCAAAGGATACTCCTAGAAAAGAGAATTTAGTTGCGTACGCAGTAACAAATGAAATGAAAGCTAAAAGAAAAATAGGAATGGGTTGTAAACGGAAACGTGCTATAAAAACAGATGGTATACTAGCAGCGAAGAAAAAAAGAATCTCAAAGCAACAGAATGGTTAGTGGTAAAAGGCTGATTTTAGCACCGAGACAGTCAGGAGGTGTAATATCCTTAATACCTATATTTGCAGGATTGTCAGCACTTGGTAGTTTGATGTCTAGAGGTGCTAGTGTGTATAATGCGGTTCAAAATTCAAAAAAAAAAAAGGCAGTGGTTTGAATTCAAACAAGAATAGGTTAAGGAAAAAAAACTAATGATCTCGATACCTGACAGACCGCTTTCGTCTCAAGATATTATAAAATATGTCGGAAAGTTAAAAAACAATCATTTCCGTGGAGTCTTTTCACGTGATAACTTACCTAAGAAACCGCATACGATTGAATGTGTTATATTAAACTTGTCAGTTGTTCTGCATATTAAACGTCACAACTTTCATTATTAAATTTATATCTCAGATATTAGGATGTACGAGTCAGTTACTTTAAGTTTGACCGGGAACAAAACCATATTATCTGCAAATTATTTTCCGTCTATAAACCTTTACGAAGACTCAGAAATTGAATTGTTATGTTTGCAGAAATTTTATTCATTCCCGAATATCAACAAAGATAATAATAAATTTTCTATACAAGTAGACGACCATAATAATAATAATGATCGTATGTGGTGTTATATTAAACTGGAAGAGGGATGTTATGAAATTAAAGATATTGATCATCGAGTTAAGGAACAAATAAATATTTATAATGAAAAATTCAAAACCCAGTTAACATTTGACATTTCGGTAGATCCTAACGATTTCAGATCATTTATAAAATGTAATGGGATACTACACTTAGAGATTTTAAACAGCATAGCACCTGTATTGGGTTTTGAAAAACGAGAATATAAGGCCACATAATGAAACTCATAGATCGGAAAAAGCTGTGAATTTAAACACAATTAATTCTATAAAAGTAATGTGCAATATAGATTAAGGTTCATTCAACAACCATCTTCAAAGTCATTCGATTTATGAGTTTTTCCATAGCGAAATATCAGGTTTAAAAAGTAGTACAGTCACCGCCAAATTTAATATATTACAAATTGAATAAAACAAATATTGATGCGATAACCGTTCAGCTAGTTGATCAAGATCATAATCCGATTGACAATTTTGGTGAGACATTGACTATTGTGTTACATATTAAACGTTACGGGTCTTGAGATGGGATTAAGATTCAATATAAGCCCACTACTTCGAATCAGTACAACTAGTCATAAGACTAAAGTGCTAGAAATAACATCAAATAAAATAAAAAAATTGACAGTGAAAAACAAAAAAAAATTGCAAGCTCTGGGCTATCAATTAAAGCAGAATGCCTGAAAGTGATATTTTGGATATAACTTCACAGTACGAAACGGATTCTATGATTACAAAAATTGAATATCATTCATATACACCGTATACAGCATCATTCAATAAAAATGAAGAAATACGTATATCAATCCAGCAAACAGATGTTTATCCATATCTACATGAAAGCTTTATTTTTTGGAAGGAATAAATACTGACGCCACTAAAGTGAAACTATCTAATAACGGTTACTCTTACCTCTTCGAGCAAAAACGATTGGAAATCAATGGAATAGAAGTAGATGGTACGCGTGTTCTTGGAATCACTAGCTCGTTGAAAGGATACTTATCCTGTACACCAGACAACTACAATTGTTTTGAAAATTCTGGCTGGAATTTTAAAAATGTAACGCAATCGGAAAATAATAAAGGTGAATTTAGTGCTTGCATTCCATTAAAATATTGGTTAGGTTTGTATGAAGACTATAAAAGAATATTACTAAATTCTAGATTGGAATTAATATTAACTCGAAGTCATAACGATTTCAATGCTTTAAGTTTAAAAACTGACTGCTTCTAAAGGTAAAGTCGTTTTAAATAAAATAGTCTGGATGGTTCCACATATAACTGTTGACCTTGGAGAAAGGTAAAAATTATTAAAACTTATAGAAAAAGAAAAAAGTCTATTTATCCCTTTTAGATCTTTTGAAACTTTTGAATATCCTGAACTCGGAACCACTAAAGAAGTTGTATGGAACTTGAAAACTGCTTCAAAATTAGAAAAACCACGATTTATCATAACCGGGTTACAAAAAGGACGTAAAAATTCGATATCAAAAGATTGTAGTATATTTGATCATTGTAATTTAACAAACGTTAAAGTATTTCTGAACTCGATAGCTTACCAATACGATAATTTGAATTTAGATTTTTCAACAAATAATTTTACTATATGTATAATATGTATTCATCGTTTCAAGAATCGTACTATGAAAAAAGTATTCGTAACTTGATATTGAATCCTTCTACTGTTCTAGCAAACGCAGCAATTATAGTTATCGACACTTCAAAACAGAACGATTCAATCACAGCCTCAGCGGTAGATGTTCAATTGGAAATTGAAGCTTCAGATTCGCTTGCAGATGTAACTGCTTATTGCTTGTTAATTCATGATCGTATTGTAGAATATGTACCTTTTACTAGAGAAGTAAGAAAACTTGTATAAATAATTGTTTAGAATTAATATATAATTGTATTTGTAAATAAAATAATATTTAATAAATAATATATATTTTATCAAATTGTTGTGTTACACGGTGGAGCATGTAGAAATGCCCGCTTGAACAGATGAAATCTCCCTGTAAAAAAGGTGCTCAGAACATACATTAGGGTTTTTGAGATTTTTGTTATACGGTAGAACACGTAGTTATGCCCGCTTGAACTGAAGAAATTTGAAATCTCCCTGTAAAAAAAGTGTTTAGAACATACAAATATATACTACTCCAATCGATTCCGCGCGTAATTTAAAATAAGATAGTGTGGCTAACACAATTTGGCAAAAATTTGAGATAGGTGGTGTTGCTTCTTAAGCGACGATTTATTTAATCTCTATTTACTTTTCAAATAAGACATTAATCAAAAAGCGTGTATTTAAATTATCTAGGATAACAAACCATTTCCGCTAAAAAAATTCAGATTTAACACAACAATTACAACGACAATCATGATATACAGACTTGACAAAGAGCAAGTTTTCCGATATTTTTTGAAAATTACTGGGATATTTATACCTTTTGACTCTTCCCCTATAATTAATTACTATACCGGATGATTATTTTATCATTGAACACTTATTATTTCAAAAATTGTTAATGTTTTTGAACATTTTTTTTTATATGGTTTCAAGTTGTTAAAAATCCAACGTTATTATAAAAAAAAATATATTTCTTAAGTTTTTTACTTTTTTGAATGAAAACATAGAGTTTTAATTTCATATTCCAAAGCAGAATATTTTTCTAAGTATTTTGATTCATAAATCGAATTAAGGACGAGTAGTTTATGAGTTTTAAGAATTTAAAGTTTAGTCAAGCAGAGTAGTGGACAAACATTTTGCGGGATAATTCCGTACCACTCCACTCCGTTCATCTAACCTCTGTCCAGCGAGAGAACGGGCCACGCGCTGACCAAAATCGACCCGTTTTTGCGCATCCCCGAGCGTACCCAGCCCAGTGTGCTCACAACGACGGCCCACCAACCGACGACCGACGACGCGCTCCGACGACGACGACACTGCGATGGTACTTGGCAACGCTTTGATGTTTTGAACGATTCCAGTTGATGCTCGTAGTACATTCCTGATTCCAGCGCGAAGTGTGTTTACTATTTATTATACGTAACTCAAGTGAAAATTATATCTTTTTTATCGTACGAATAAAATAATTTTAAAATGAGTGATGAGCGACCAGTTTCTAGTACACCATTAAAGGTGAACCCTAGAGGAAAAGTAAGTGTGGATACATTTTAATTGTTTTTAATTTAGAAAACCGGTACCAGGCCCCTTAATATATTTCATTTTGTAATTTTTTAATGAGTATTATTTGATTTGTAATGGCTACGTATTTTTTGCATTATATTTTTTTTGTCTTCATTTTTCAGTTCGTCGGAAGTCGTCAAAAACTGATGATTGTAAATTTGTTTAAATCAAAAATGTTACGAAAGCCAACGTTAAAGGTTAAAGAAGTAGTGAAGATAATTTCAAAAGAATTGGGTATTGGTAAAAATACAATCCAGTCAACAATTGCTGAATATAAAAAAAAAAAAAACTGTGAGTTCGCCAAATAAATCAAAAATTCGAGCGACATATAAACAAAAAATTGATGATTATGAACGTGACGCCATACGGAGGAAGGTGCACGAGTTTTGGTTCCGAAAACAGTTACCAACACTGAACAAAATTTTAACAGCCGTTAACGAAGACCCAGACTTAAACACATACAATTCTACATTTAGTAATACATGACTTAAATTTTGTATACATCAAACGTGGTCGTAACAGCGATCTCATAGAGAGAGATGATATTAGGTTATGGCGCACAAAATATATTGAAGATATACGTAAATACCGGGCACAAAGAAGAACGATCTACTATCTGGACGAGACCTGGGTCAACGCAGGTGACTGTAACGACAGAATATGGCAGGATAATACCGTTACGTCCCACAGAGATGCCTTTTTGAGCGGTCTTTCTACTGGTGCATCGAATCCTACAGCAAAAGGTAAACGACTTATTGTTGTTCATATTGGATCAAACGAGGGTTTTGTCGACGGTGGCTTATTGGTATTCGAATCCAAAAAAGGTTCTTCAGATTATCATGAAGAAATGAATGGTGATGTTTTTTTCGACTGGTTGAAAGGCATCATTCCATTACTTAAAGACAATTCTGTCATAGTTATGGACAATGCGCCTTATCACTCAGTTAAATTAGAAAAATGCCCAACATTAGGATGGAAAAAGGTAGAAATTGAAAGTTGGCTTGAAGAAAAGGGTGAACCATTCCAAAGGCCGATCAACAAGGTAGGACTCATGGAAATCGTAAAGCGTATTAAACCGCAGTTCAACAAATACGTTGTTGACGAATACGTTAAAACTAAAATATGACGGTATTAAGGACGCCACCGTATCATTGTGAGTTGAACCCAATTCAACTTGCGTGGTCGTCCGTAAAAAGGTATGTGAAGTCAAACAATACCACATTCAAACTTCCGGACGTAAAAAAACATTTGATTGATGGTGTTAATCAATGCACTCCCGAAATGTGGGAGAACTTTGTCAAACACGTCATCAAAATAGATGACAGATTTTGGATTGTGGACATGACCGTCGATGATGTGATAGATGACGACAATTTACATGTAATGACGATCACTGGGGACACGTCCGATTCAGATGATCTTGGACGTGTAGCCTTAGAATAAGTATATTGTTTATACAAATGTTTAATTGTCATGCATTTTTATTATGTATATGTATTTTGTATTTTTTTTGTTTTTTTTTTAAATTGTTATGACAATGGTAATAACCTACTTTTAATGTATTTTGTATTATCTTTATTGCATATGAAATTAATTGTTAAAGTTGACTATTAAAAAAAAATATTAATAAAATATTTGACGTTTATTTTATGACAAATGTATTATAATAACGTGTTTTTACTACATTTATTTGTCGAAAAATGTAGAAAAAATTAAGTTTTCATATTAAAAAAAAAGTTGTATTATTAAAATTACATTGCTTACAATGATTAATGCGATAAGCCGGTAAAATATTGCACGTGTTATACGGGCGACAATAGTCAACAGGTGGTTGATTACCGATCATCGGCGACGGATCGATCGACCGTCTTCGGCACACCGAGAGAGGGGGAAATGGGGCCTCGGAGCTCGCTCCCTCGTCAGTCTGCATGTTCTCTCGCTGGACAGAGTATAAACTTTAAATACTTATAACTCATAAACTACTAGCCCTAAATTGATTTTTATAAATCAAAATACTTAGAAAAATATTCTGCTTTGGAATATGAAATTAAAACTTTATGTTAAAGTAAAAAACTTAAAAAATGATAGGGATAAAAATATTTAAATTTATAATTTTTTAATAAAAACGTTGGTTTTTTAAGAACTTGAAACTATGTAAAAAAATATTTACAAAAACATTAATAATTTTGAAATAATGAGTGTTCAATGATAAAAGAGTCACCCAGTATACAATTTGGTAGATCAGGGGAACTGATTTTTTATTTATAACGTATTGAATTACAGACGTGAGAGTAGCTTTGTTTTACAAAATATTAAAAAAAAAAAATGTTTAATTTTGTTTTATAGTCTCGTGATCCTAAACCTACAATACCACATGATGATGTTTTTAAAATACTGGAGGACGTTCGTGATAAATTATTTGATTCAAATGGGAACTTAATGCTGTACACATCTAATATTTGGTCTACTATAAGCAATGATTTGGATTGTAAAATAACTACTCATAGCTTATACATTTCTGTATTTCAAGATCGCCATTCATGGTTATCTTGTTCGATAAATAATGGAAATTATCCAACTTAACATCAACCATCTACAATTATTGAAAACAAATCAGATGACGAAAGTTCCAATTCAGCAATATCTAATTCTTCAATTAATATGAAAAAAAAATGTTAAAACTTTCAGTATTGACATTTCTTACCGTAAATTTATTAAAATGAAACCAACTTCCATAATGTGACACGGTACGCAGCAGCTACCAGTACAAAGTACAGGTACCGCAGCGACCAGTCTACACTTTCGTCAACCACCACTACAGCGCGACAACGCCAACTCTCCCACCGCGTCACAAAGGCAGAAGGCGGGACGGGAAGGCAGGTCGCGCAAAAACGAGTATCGGCCGCTAACGTCTACCAAAAACCATGACAAATTAAATAGGTATGTCAGCAATATTACCGGTTTAGAAATAAGCCCTCCGCCCATCCTTGTACGGTGACGTAGGCATTTCTCCGGTTCTCATTGGTCCTCCACCGCCCATGCCGCAAATAGCCGCCGCCGCTGAAAACTCCACCACCACTCCATCGCTCAGCCTGTTGGAAAAATGCTTACGTCCTAGACATGCGTATCACGAGTTGCTGACATACCTATTTAATTTGTCATGCCAAAAACTACCTTTCATTGACCAACCGTCAAAACCTACACACGTATGTTACAAACACCGTTGTAATCATTCACATTTTTACCTAATTACATCACCGTTGTATTTCTGAAAACTACGAATAAACGTCCCCTCCGCCGACATAAAACCCAAATACGAATTGTGTTGTTATTTTTGTTCTAATTATCGTGTGCGTCACTTGCACCTTCACCGTTACACCACCTCAGTGACCGGCTCACCGCGGATAACCCGTCACCACCGTCGTAGCCGCGTCAAATGTATGGGGTAAAAAATAAAAAAAAATGCGTATACTACATTAAAGCCAGGTGTCTGGACAAACATAATAAATGATGAGTTTCTGAAGAATTATAAAATGCCATATACATACATATATATAAGTTATAGAGTATATAATTCTTCAATATCCGAACATTTTCTTACATTTCTAGAAAAATGTAAGGATTGCGGCGTACATGGTTGGTCACATCGTAAACCTCAAAAAGCATTTCCTTTAAAGTTATTCATAGAAACTGAGGATACAAGGGGTTCTTGGCATTATTCGAAAAGACCACTGAATGAAAATAAAAAATCTAGAGTAGGAAGATCGTTATCGAAAGATACTGCCGGAAATTGGCGAAGACAGGCCGTTTCATCTATCGAGTTCGGTGATCATTTACCCCCCAATATTTATAACAACTCTGTACTATAGAATTGTAAGCAGCAGTATATAGACAGTTCTTTAGGAATCACCGAAAACTGTCCAATTAAATCACTTATTGAACTAAAGTATGGGAAATATGCAGGCTCTATCCATACAATATCTGCATCCAAACTATTTATTCAATATTGGACGCTTTCGCAACTTGTTATATACAAGCACGTTCAAAAATCGTACTGTCATTTATCGATTGATGCTACGGGAGGTTTGATAAAAAAAAATAAATAGAACAAAATAAGGTATTTTATCAGGCCATATATTTTTATACGAAGCAGTGTTAAATACAAATAGTTACCAAGTTCCAGTCACACAAATGGTAAGTGAGCAACATGATACGCTTACCATTTTTTACTGGTTAATACAATGGCTCAAAGACGGTGTTTCCATACCCCAAGAAACTACATGTGACTATTCTAAAGCACTGATGGGTGCAATCTCTAGAGTATTTTGTACACTATATGATTATGTAGAGAAATGCTTCAACATTATGTATTCCAAATCTAATAACTTGCCTACATGTTACATCCGAATTGACATAGCCCATTTAGTTAAACTAGTTTGTCGCTGGAAATGTTTAACAGGCACAAAAAATTACCGTTCAAAAGAATTTTATGTTAGATGTGTCATGTTGTTAATTCGAGCTAATTGCTCAGAAGAATTTGAAAATGTTTTACTAGATATTTTAATAGTGTCTATAAGCCAAACAGAGAGTGACCAAATGGGAAGTACAAACAAATGTCCAGCTGAAGAAGCCAGAATACGGTTACTCAACAATATAAGAGCAGGGCCGGAGTCAGACCGGTTTTCTCGGGTCATTTGTCCGGGGCCCGAACCTAAACATATTTTTGAGGGGCCCGGGTCCATAAAAAAAAAATTTAAATCATGACCGGCCCGGGTCTATAAAAATTTTAAATTTTAACGGGCCCCAGCTAAAGCTTAAGTAACGATCAATGGGCACTGCCATTTTATTGAACATTTAATCATAATATATTAATATTGTGTAATAGCATAATACTAGTATTAATAGCGACCAAAATACTTATATTCTTTATCTTATCGGCGCGCGGCGCGGCGTCATGACGGTCACGGGTATTCTTCTATAAATATAATTTATCGGCCGAAATTCACGAAAACAATTTGGCTTGATTTTTAGTAGGTTGTCGACAAGAAAATACACTGTATTTTTCTGGGTATTTCACATTATGTAATAATTTTATGATATAAGCACGCTTGGTTATCAGTTTATTACTTATTTTCATTGTCATTGTCATATCAAATTCAGTCATATGACAGAGTTTGTGGCGACTTAATCGACTTATGTTTATATCCGACCGTTGAATTTTAAAAGTGACGATATGTCGATATGAGTGCTTATAAACATAAATCGGGGTTTCAAAAAAGAAAAGAAAAAGAAATTCGGGAGATAGAAGCATCCAAAGGACAAACGTCTCTAAATAAATACATTCAATCTGCAAATTATAGAAATAGTTCGACAGTAAATCAACCTTCTTGTGAAACTATGATTGAAAGTGAGTACTGAATATTAAAAAATGAGCGTTTAAATGGTATTAAAACGCTTATGGATTATTAAAAAGGTAATTTTTTTTGGCGCTTATGAGTTATGGGTTATTTATTTTTGCGCTTTTGGGTTGCGTTTGGGTCATATTTTGCGCTTATGGGCTACACCCTTATTTTTTTTTAAATAATTTGTACCTACATATTTTGATTTCATTAATATTTTATTAGGGATTACTGAATGTCAACCTTCTACTTCTACAACTGCTTGTCCCAAATGTCCCGACTCAACCCTTCAATCACTTTCTTTCTCAGTTAATGAAACAGCAGTAACCTTGCCTATGTCCTTACCTACACAAACGAACATAACGTCATCGTCTAAATTGGAGACTGCTGAATCTAGACAGTTGGAACTGTCACCTTTATCTGTTGAAAATAAAAATATTTTGGTGATGTCGTCTAATACGAATAGATATTTTGACATTGGATCAATCAACTTTAATATTGATATAGACATTAAAAAATCACATGAAAAACTACCTGCTACTTTTCCTGAGGACTCCCAAGGATTTTCAATGCCAACCACCATTTTTAAGAAAAAACTAGCAAATGGAGAATGTGTAGATAGAGACTGGTTAGTTTGGAGTAAGGAAAGAGCGGCTTTGTTCTGTTTGCCATGTAAAATATTCAGCCCACATATGACTAAGCTTTCAATTCTGGCTTCGGAAGAGGGTTGGTCTGCAACAGGTAATTGGAGGAAACTTCATGCAAGAATTCCTGAACACGAGAAAAGTGAATCTCACAAGTCGTGTTATTTCCATTGGAAAACAGAACAACTTAAGCACCAAAAAAAAAATCTTTAAGTGACCTCATGGCCAAAACTATCAAACATGAACAAGAAGTGTTGCGTGGCCTTCTTCGACGACTCTTTGATGTAACATTGTTTCTTGCTGAAAGAGGGTTAGCATTCCGAGGTGATAGTGACAGAATCGGTGATTACAATAATGGAAACTTTCTTGGCATCCTTGAACTATTAGCGAAATATGATCCTCTTTTGAATGAACATATGCGAAGTGTGCGTCATTCCCAAGAGACTAAAAAGAAACTTCAAGTCACTTATTTATCATCGCAAATTCAAAATGAGTTTATTGATATTTGTGGTTCTATTGTTCGGGATCACATTTTAAAAGAACGTGGTGAGGCGAAATATTTTTCACTTATAGTCGACGCTACTCCAGACTCTGCTCACATTGAACAAACCGCATTTTTGATTCGTTATGTTCACCGAACCAACGGAGATAATGGCGCTGATGAATCAAAACTGGCTGACTCGTATAAAGTTCATGAACGTTTGTTAGCTTTTGTGGACTGTTCTAAAAAAACTGGAGAAGCCATTTATGATCTTATCAGGACTACACTTAAACAATATAACATACCTTTGTCTGACTGTAGGGGTCAGGGATACGACAATGGCAGCAACATGCGAGGAGCGTATAAGGGTGTGCAGGCGAGAATTCTAGAGGATAACAACTTTGCTGTATACAGTGCGTGTGCGTGCCATTCACTAAATCTTTGTGGAGAACAGGCTGCATCAAGTTGCCGTAAAGCAGATACATTTTTCGGAGTTGTGCAAAAATTGTACAATTTAATGAGTTCTAGTCCTCAGAGATGGGAGATTCTCCAAAAGAAAATTGGATGCTCCCTACATTCAACTTCACAAACCCGCTGGTCTGCAAGAGTGGAAAGTGTAAAGCCAGTAGCAGCTCATCTCCCAGGATTGGTTGAAGCTTTGGATGATGTTTTACTCCTCAACTTATCAGCGGAATGTCGAAGGGATGTGAAAGGACTTAAAACATATTTACAATCTTTTGACTGTTTGATTTTGGCGTCCATTTGGTTTAAAATCCTGAAAACAATTGATCTCGTGAACAGAGTAATTCAAGCACGCGGAGAAACTATTGACATAGTCAGTAAAAACTTACAGAATCTAGTGAATGAACTTCAAAGTATAAGGAATGAAAGCTGGGAAAAAATCTGGAGTGAAACTACAATCGTTGCTGAAAACATTGGTTGGTCAGACAAATTAATTGATCAATCAAAGAGGGTGAAAAAACGAAAGAGAATGGTCGATGAGGAAGGCATAGAAGAATACACATCGGAAACAATTGATCCACAGTTGCTTTTCAAAAGAAATGTATTTTATGTCATTTTGGATGAAGTAATTGCAGATATAAACAAACGATTTGAATCATTGAAAACACTTATTGATATTTTCTCAGTTCTTTGGGAGTTTAAAGATATGACAGAAAGTGAAATAAAATTAAAATCTAGAAATCTTGTTTTGAAGTATAATGATGATTTACAAGAAGATTTAGTAGATGAGCTACAAAGTCTTAAAATAGTTTATGCTACTAACTTTGGACATAAACAACTAAACCCCTTAGAACTGCTGAATCATTTGCACAAAACTAATCTTGCAAACATGTTCCCTAATTTATGTATTGCATTACGAATCTTTTTGACGATTCCCGCAACTGTTGCGAGTGCGGAACGATCTTTCTCGACATTGAAGAGAGTGAAGAATGTACTACGATCAACAATGACACAACAGAGACTCTCAAGCTTAGGTGTTTTAGCAGTGGAGGCTCAACTTGCAAAGACGATTGACATGGATGAGGCAATTGATGACTTCGCAGTAAGAAAGGCAAGAAAAAAAAACCATAGGAAAATTTTAAATTTAAGGTTTTAACTATATAAGAATTATTTGTAATCTAAGATAACACTAATAATACCTATATCTTTCAATATTCATTTAAATAAATATAAGTTATGGTTATATATATTATTATGTCGTTTTGTATATTATTATCATTCATGTATTTGAGTATTTAAATTTTCTTTGAAAAAGTTTCAATATTATTTTAGATAAAAATAAAATATTTAAAAATAGCATAGTTGCAATAATATTTGATGTCAAAACAATTTAATTATTAGTTTTATAGATAATTAGACAAATTTTTCCTAAGAAAACTAGGAAAACCCCTTTATAAAAATAGGGGGCCCTGAAGGTTTAGTTTGTCCGGGGCCCGCCAAAGCTGAGTACGGCCCTGTATAAGAGGCATCACAATCAATGAAAATGACATGTCAAACTATATTTTAGACAACAATAGAATACTTTCTGATAATTCTGATGAGGAAATTGATGATTTTAATACAAGAATAAAAGAAATTTCAAAAATCAATGAATTTTTGAATGGAATAAAATCCAAGAGTATTTCTTATTCATTAGTGGAAAGTGATAGAATCAGTCCGTATTATTTACCTGAATTCACAAAAAATGTATTAATACTATGCAAAGAATTTCCATTATGGTCAAATATTATGTGTTCGATGTTTAAATCCCCTTACATAAATGCTTCGTCTGTATCAGTTGAAGGGGATTTCGCCTTGCTTAAAAATAATATACTAAAACACAAGACACTGCCCATGGCAGTCGATCGTTTTGTAGTCACTCATCTTATGAGTATTGATAGTTCGATAAAAATTGAGCGTAGTTTTCAACTCAAAGAATATAAAACTAATAGTAATAATGAAGTAAAGGATGACAAGAAGAGCGAAAAACTTAAAGAATCCAGTAAAACAAAAACACCAATAATGTCACTGGCATGTTCTATCGGAAGTCTAACTGCCAAAGATTTAACTGACTTAGATTACAATTATGAAGTAAATTATCAAGATTTCAGTGACAGTATGGACGTAAATAAAGAATCTGATCGACTGGTAACACTAATAATGTCACCAGCATGCTCATTTGGATATCTGACTGCTGAAGAATTAATGGAATTTGAGTAAAGTAGTAAAATAATTCAATACGATTTCAGTGATAGTATGAACAAAAATAAATGCAACGAAATTGAAAAATATGATGTTAATCAGCAATAATTAACACCAAGTCTATCACCAATATGTTCATTTGGCAGTGCATTAACAGTAGATGAAGAATGGTGGGGACGATATAAAACGATTATAACTGGGCCATTAAAAAGTTCTGGAAATAATGCAATCAATCTGGAAAAAATAAAAAAAGGCAAACAAAATTTATAGATACATGTCCTGAAATTTATCGTATAATAAATAGATCCCGAATTCGATCTCATTTAACATCGATAATTTTAAATGGGAATATAGCTCCATTGTGTAAATATAACAAAAAGACATATATCGTTAGTAATACATGTCCATTTGATTCAGTAATAGTGGCGATAGCGGTTGCATACATAGACTATGAAAAATATTCTTCCTTTATAAATGAGACAAACAATGAATTTTTAAATCTTGCAAAAGAACTTGGAATTCATGGTTCATCAAAATCAACTTACAACCAAAGATTAAAATTAATTCTTCCATATTTTGATATTTCCACTTGCATTCCCACAGTAAACACTCTCAATGTTGAATGCAATGTCATTAAAGTAGTTCAGGATTATATAAAAGACAATCCAAGTGACATTCATACTACGATGTGCTCCAATACAAAGTGCTCCGGGAACACAGATCAAGTAACTCGGCCACAATAATATTAAATAACATCAATAAAATTTAAACTAAAGGTTTTTCCTATCTCCAAAACCTATTACAAAGATATTAACGATCAAATACCATGCCTTGCTCTCAAAATAAATGCAATAGGATATTAAACAAAAGTAGAAATCTGGGAAATCACATTTTCATTGACACAGATACACTATCAACAACATATTCATGTCTTTTAAGTGACATTCCCGTAAAAATGAATTTAAACCAAAAAAAGTAAGCATAAATACATGTATGTAATATTAACAATAATGGTAAATTATTAAAAAAACTAAATTATATCAATATTGTATTATTGAATGATTAAATAAAAGTGTAAATCCATTTTTTTAATTTATAATGAACAAATATTTTTTAGATAGGCATTGGTTGCAGTTCTTCACTATGTATCATTTCACTATATGACTTATTTTAGAAGAGCATATGGCAAATGGGAAAGACATAATGATTTGGAACAGAAAATCAAAAAAACATTAGCATAGAAAAAACTAAAGTTGATCCTCATTTACTTTTGTATGTAGTAACAAATGAATAATTTCAAAAAAAATTTTTAATTTTTAAACCAGAATGTTTAAATTTAATATTATTTACAGTATCTTGTCAGTTCACATAAGTAGATACTTTGATAAGTATCTAAATTAACTTTAAATTTTATTTTTATTCTTATATCATAAAACAATCAATAACAAATATATTATACTTTTCAAGTACAATTATACAGAATGGTACATATTGACTTATTAAAATTCATAAATATTTTAGTATGCACAATCGTTTACTATTAAATAAATAAAAATAATGATATAATGTCTGCCACAATTAGTTGCCCCTTGTTATGATTAACTGGTGGCTTAGTAGTGTTATATTATTCGATAAATCATTGCTTTTCCAAAAAGAAAACAATTATGCAAAAAAAAAATGTTGGATAAAATATAATACTGTTGGTTACAGGTAAATAGTAAACATAATTGTAATACAAAGTTTATAGTTTATATATATCTGGACCTTGGGTCTAAAAGGGCCAATCTCACTTTTTGGTGAAAATGAGATAAATGGCTTAACATATGCAATTTAATGTATATTTTCTTGTGCTAGAAGGGCGTATCTTGATCACTAAAATTACAAGAAACAGATTGGCCAATGTTACAAACAAAAATATTATTTCTATTTCTATAGTGACCTATCTGATTTAAGTCTTTATAGTCATTATCTAATTCATAAAACTATAAGGCTTATGTGTACTTTGGCCCTTATATGATAAAATTAAATAAAAATATTGTCTTATCATTGGCCATGTTGACGTTGTTTATTAATAATGTTATCAATATTTATTCTATAATATTAAACGAAAAAACTATTAAAATTTATTATAATATATTTTAATAACAAGTAAACATTACATCGTCAAACAAGTTTTTGTTAATATCAAATGTGAAGTACTCATAGTTCAATATTTTTTAAAACAGTTATTTATTTTTAAATCATTACAATGAGTAAGAGATCGAAGTTGCTGTTGTCAATGTGCAACAACAAAACAGTTAAAGGTACTATTATAGTTGATTGGTCATATTTAAAAATATTATTTTATTTAATATTATACATCACTATCATATTTAAATCTAGAAAATACGGTCGAATCCGAAAGTGAATCTGGTAGTATTTCAGTAAATTATGATTATTCTAGTGATGAATTATATATTCCACCAACCAAAAATATTCAGTCTGAAGAAAGTAGTGATGACGATATTCTAAATAATAATGGTAGGTAACACACAAAAATTATACCATAATTCCTATACTTAAAAGTAATGTATATTATAATAATATTATATATTTTTTGAAATGTCCTAGGTTTTATTGAGATTAATCCTGAAAACCTGATAAATACACTAAATCCTGGAAATAACAATGATAATAATGAGAGTTTTGATATTGAAGGTAAATTAATAGTATATAGTATTATAATGTTTGCTTTACAGAAATAATAATATTTTATAATAGAATAATTTCATATTATACTATTATTACTAGGCACCTATTATTTTATACAAATAAACTAAAAACTCAATACTATAAAATATTATTGGAATAATACTAAATAGTATTTAAAGTACTGAAAATAAAATAACTAGATTTTTTTTTTCATTATTAAATTACTCACTCTAATATTTTGGTATTTTGAAATTTAGTGGTGAACTTCCCTAGTGTGTCTAGAGATACAAGTATTAATGAAGATATAGAATTTATTGGTGAACTTGGTACAACTATTCAACTACCAATTGATCCTCAAGGATTTTTCATAAATTCAAGAGGTGGTGGTAGGAAAAAATTGGCTGATGAATTACTGACAAGAAAACGTAAAAGAAATCCAAAAGGTTGGACTAAAAATATAACGAAAACGTCAAAGATGCAAGGCAAAAGTTATATAACTGCAAAAGGTAAATTAGTTCCAGCAAAAACATTGAAGCCCCCTTGTTCATGTAAACGTAAATGCTTTGAAAAAATTGACACAGATCAAATGTTTGTTATTTTTGATAATTTTTATAAGTTGGAATCAGAAGGGCAAAACCAGTTCATATCAAATAATATAGAAGAGTACCCTAAAAAAACTGAACGTATAAAACAAAACTCCACACCCAGTAGAAGAAATTTTTCAAGAAAATACTTTCTCACAGGAATTAATGATATACAAATTGAAGTATGTCAGGTTATGTTTATGAACACATTGAATATAAGCTTGAAAAAAATTAGAGTTATTATGGCAAAAAAAAAGATAACAGGTGCAGGTATATGTTTGACAGATGGTAGAGGACATCATTCAAATCATCCAAAAACATCTGACCAAGATAAAAATAATATAAGAGATCATATTAAAATGTTTCCATTCAAAGAAAGTCATTACTCTAGAAACAAAACTAATAAAAAGTATTTTTTGAATCCAGATCTTTCAATAAGTAGAATGTATGATCTTTATAAAACCCATTGCACAGAAAACCACTTTAATATTCTTAGTGAATTTATGTACAGGAACATTTTTGTTGAAGAATTCAATTTAGCTTTCAAAAAACCAAATATTGATACTTGTCAGTTATTCGATAAGTTTGAAACTATTTTGAAATGCTCCACTGTGAATGAAGAAATAGAAAATACAATTGAGGAAAAAAATGTACATTTACAAATGGCTGAAATGGCTTATGAGGAGAAAAAAAAAGATAAAGCTCTAAGTACTGTTAACAAAGAAATATTAACTGTGTCATTTGATTTACAAAAATGTTTAGCTACACCATTCTTATCTAGTGGTCTTTCTTTCTACAAGCGACAATTATGGACTTTCAATTTAACTATATATGAGACATATGGTGATAAAAACTATTCATATTGTTATCTATGGGATGAAACTAAAGCAAATCGTGGTGGTCAAGAAGTAGCATCTTGTATTTATAAATATGTTAATGATAAACTTGATAAATGTGATAGTATTAAAGAGATCATCTTTTACAGTGATTGCTGCCCAGGTCAGAACAGAAATATTTATATGGCTGTAATGTTTTTGCACTTAGTTGGTTGTTTGAAAGAAAAAGGAAGAGATCTGATTATCCATCATAAATTTTTAATACCTGGTCATACACACATGGAGGCAGATACAATTCATGCAGCCATTGAAAAACAAAAAAAACGTACAATGATAGATATTGAATTGCCAAGAGACTGGGCTATACTCATAAGTTCAGTTCCTAGAAAGCCTCCAATAAATGTAATACAAATGGAGCAATACAACTTTTTAAACTTTAAAGAGTTAATTGGTAAAGTATTTATACATATAAAAATTAATATTGATGGTGAAGCTGTGGGGTGGAATAAGATTAGGTGGATGAAGTACATGACTAATAATTTTGGAAATATTTTATATAAACATTCCTTCTCCTGTGATGAAAACCATACATTTAAAATATTGGACTTGACAAAAAAAACCAGACGTTCTTGTGAATTAGGTGAACTACATGCTCTACACACTAACCTTCTACCACTTGAAGCAAAAAAGTTAAAAGACTTACAGTCTTTATTACCTTTTATCAGTGAATCAAGCCGTCCATTTTACTATTCATTAATAAACAACTCCACAACTTGTAGATCTAGTGAAGAAGAAAGTGACTAATTTAATAATAATATTAATAATATTATTTTATATTTAAAAAAATATGAAGTTGTTATTTTGAATATTATTTTATAGTTTGTTTTTAATTTTTTTATATGGTTTGTTTTTATATTTAAGTTTCATGTTTGTGATATTGAAACAAATATTCAAGGCTGAATAATAATAATAATAATATCTTTAATCTTATAAACTGTTACATAAGAAAGTTATTTTTACCCTATTAATATAATATTTTAGTGAGTGTTAATTTATTATATTTATTTTTTAACAAATTATGTTAATATATAAATATTAAATAAATATAAAAATGAAAAATCAATTGTTTTGATTGATTGTTACTAAACCTAAGAAGTGTAAGGCTAGATATAAAAAATATTTTTTATAGATATTGATGATGTGGTTTTAGGGCCAATGTCGCATATTTTTTTATAAATACTAATTTTCATAGGGCCAATGTCAATAAAAAATACTTAAATAAGAACATTAAAAAACCAAATGTATACCATTAGGTAGTATAATATTATATTATGATGATTGCAAAAGGAAAAATGCATACAATAAAAATTCAAATTTATATGCATTTTTGAAGTTAAAAAAAAACGTAATTGTTTATTATCCAAAAGTGTTAAATAGTGAAATTGGCCCTTTTAGACCCAAGGTCCAGATATATACCAGGGAACCAATTTTCTATTATAAGATAAATACTAGCTATTTTTTCATAGTTTTGTCAAGAAACTTGACTTTTTAATTTTGAAAACCAACTACTATTACTACTATTACTTACTAATTGTTTGCTATTTTTTCACATTGTTTTGGAGTGGATCGGATAAGTGGGTGGGCTACCTGAACTTGGCGCACCCGGTGTAAATTTGAATTTGCTAATAGAAAACTGACTTGCTAATTTCTAAAACTAACTTGCTATTACTTGGTAATTATTTGCTATTTTTTGGCATAGTCTTGGAGTGGATTGGATAAAGTGGGTGGGCTACCTGAGCTTGGCCCACCTGATCAAAAATTAATCATATAAACCGTGAAAATTACTTGCTAATTTTGAAAATTAACTTGCTATTACTTGCTAATTATTCGCTATTTTTTGGCATACTTTGGAACTATATTGGGTAATGTGGGTGGGCCAAGTTCATAGACTTACCAGCAGGTACCTATAGTTATAAAAAATATAATACTTTAATACAAATTAAATGTAAGTCATCTACATCAGTGTTGTCTGTTATGTTTTATTTAAAAATTTGAATAGCTAAAAAATTTAAATTAATTTGTATGTTGGTAGTAGTTTTCCAAACATTACAACATAAAGAAATCAAAAAAGAAAGGGCAATGATGTACATTCCACCACAAACGATTTCGTCTCAAGAAAGTTCACAGAAAGAAACTTACCACCAGTTTCCACAAAACACAGGGCAAGATTTAAGTACTCAAAATATTTATACTCAAAATATTTACAATTAATTTAATAAAGTTAAAATAATCAATTTGTATTATTTATTTTTAAGGCGTATGCTTAAGTTATAATAGTACGTTTTTTCAAGTACTAAAGGAATTGTGGAATTAATTTTTATTTAATTTTTTACCTCAGTTATTTTAATTTTCTTTGTTTTAATTTCTATTTCCATGTTAAAGAAAAAGCTATTATAAAACTATGTTGTTATCAATGTAATAAACGTTCAATTATGAGTTATGACTTACCTAAGTGTCACATAAAGTCTTTCGGTTTCAGAAATTGGTTTTTTAAAATTTGTCGTTTTTTTGGTTAATTTAAATTTTTCTTTGGACAAAATAAAGTCAAAAGTCTCTCTTGACATATGTAAAAAATGAAAAAACCTTTCACTATCTCTTCTTAATTCATTATAAATATGATGAAACTCGCCAAATTCATTACGTTTTTTGTTCATTTCATGAACTCCAATCCTTCTATGTTTTTTACTTCGAAAGCGATTTCGTAAAAATGTATTATCGGTAAGTAAAATATGTCAAGTTTTTGAGCACAGTATCATGGTGATGACTGCAGGTGACTAAAATATTATAGACAACGCTGATCGCGTGCGATTCCTATGCGCGCGGCTGTAGTCACGCGACTATAGTCACGTCGCGGCGGGACCGCCGTTTTCAGCCACGTGGGTACATATTTTTCTATTTTTAAATGTAGGTAATTCCTAAAGGTACGGTTTCCTAGACGCGACCGGTCGCCGAGACCAACAATTAGTCTACATTATAATATTATATTTTGTATCGTCTCAGTGTTCTCGCCGTGAAGACCTATTTTGTGTTTTATTATTTTTTAGTTTCAAAATGAGTATCACTAATATAATAACTAATAATAATAAAATTATATTACTTTTACTCGAAAAAGAAGAAGAAGATGATGAATTATTAATTACACGTTATAAAAAGAGACAAAAAGTGAATGACTTATTTATCAATAGAAAAACAGAGGGATTCTTTGAAATTTTAATAAATGGACATTTGTCGAATGACGAAACGAAATTTGGCGAGTTTTTCCGTGTTAACAAAATATAATTCGATTACTTGTTATCACTTGTTGAGGTAGAATTATCGAAAGAACCATACAATCGAGTGAAAGAACCAATTACAGCTTCAAAAAAATTGGCAGTTACTTTAAGGTGAGCTACTAGTATAATATAAACTTTTCATACGTATTTGTATCAATCATCATTAGTTACCTAACTTATAAAGTTATACATAATGTTATATATTAGACATTAAGTTTTTGTGGTTATACAATTTTACCGTATATAAATATTTGATAAAGACGTGCTCATTGTTGTAAATTGTAATGGTTTTACTAAATACCGTAATAAAATAATTTAAAATAAATATATGTATCAAAATCATTCACTTTTTATAGGTATATGGCAACTGGAGAATCATTTCGATCGCTGTCATTTGGTTTTCGAATATGTCACGACTATATTAGCATAATAGTAAAGCAAACTTTAACAGTTTTAAAACATAAACTAGTTCCAATTTTTTTGCCAGACCCACGCCAAATTGATTTAAAAAAAAGGCTGAAGAATTTTGTTATAAATGGAACTTTCCTAACTGTGTACTTGGTATTGATGGTAAACATATACGTATACGGTGTCCACGGAATTCGAGATCTTTTTACTACAATTACAAAGATTTTTTTTCTATTGTACTTTTGGCAATGGTTGATGCCAATTATAAATTCGTGATTGTGATATCGGTTCCTACGGAAAGGAAGGAGACAGTAGTATTTTCCTTAAATCTGACATAGGGCAGCGAATTTTAAACGGATCATTTGGATTTCCAGAAGAAAGCTTTCTCCCCGGTTCTAATATTGTAGTTCCACACGTAATTGTAGGCGACGAAGCGTTTCGTTTACACACTCATATAATGAAGCCATATTCTAAAAAATCAAGTAGAGAAGATGTATCAAAAAAAACATTTAATTATAGACTAAGCCGAGCAAGGCGTGTCACCGAAAATGCGTTTGGGTTGATAAGTCAAGTGTTTCGAGTTTTTTATCAGCCTATAAATGTTCAAACTACAACATGTGATAATTTAATATGGGTGTCATGTTGTTTACACAATATGTTGAGAAAAAAATAATAAACCATTTTATGAATATGACTGTGAACAAACTGCACCAACCAACAATATGTTGGAAATCAGTGCAGGAGGTGGATTTTTTAACATGGAAGAATTCAAGGTGAGAGATCAATTTAAACATTTTTTCAACAACGAAGGTGCATTTAACTGGTAGATGTTTACATATTTTTAGAGAAAAATAATATTTAAATACTGTTAGATAAAAAAATTGTCCTTTGTATTTTACTAGGTATCAAATAAATATTACATAAATTATTAAATGAAAAATGTATTAATTACTTTAACATGTATTTTTTTAAATTGTTATAGTCTACTCGACATATTTTTTGTAAGAACGAAATTCATTAAATTAAAAAAATATTATGCTTATGTGCTTTTTAAATACGAGGCGTGTCCAGAAAGTAAGTGTACTGAGAGCCTCACGGCCATAGGGAATATTTTTTTACTATGTTGGCTACACTGCCGTATAGCGTTACTCCTAACCTTTAAAACAAGACCAGAACGAGTTCAGTACGTTGTAAACTGTAGTCTCACGAATTTTTCTTGTTAAACATGTCGATCGAGTCTGCCGCCAAGTGCGAAATCCGCGCTGTTATCCGTTACCTTGTTGCGAAGGAAAAATCTCCACATGAGATTTTTAATGAGGTACGAACCGTTTATGGTGAAGGCCATATGAATCGTACCAGTGTATACAAGTGGTGTAGGGAGTTTAAAAACGGCCGTACGAATGTACATGACGATCTGAGAAGTGGGAGCCGTCGATTTTGACTGACGACATTGTGAAAAAAGTCGAGAATGCGGTTCGTGACGATCGCAGATTGACTCTGGATGAACTTTCTGCAATGTTTCCGCAACTGTCAAGGTCTCTGCTCCACGAAACAATCACAGAAACACTTGGATTTCATAAACTGTGCGCAAGATGGGTCCCAAAACAGCTTACTGAACAACACATGTTGAATCGAGTGCAAGCCTCTAGAGAGTTTTTGGAACGCTATGAACTGGACGGTGATAATTTTCTCAAGTCTATTGTTACTGGAGATGAAACTTGGGTTGCACCCTATACACCTGAAACTAAGAGACAGTCCGAACAGTGACGTCACACCACTTCACCCTCAACCAAAAAGTTCAAAACCACCATTTCAGCCAAAAAAATCATGGCATCAGTGTTTTGGGACCACAAAGGCATCATTTTGATTGAATATTTACCTCAGGGGGAGACCATCAACGCAGCAAGATATTGTGAGACCCTAAAAAAATTGAGGAGAGCTATTCAAAATAAAAGGAGGGGTCTGTTAACGAGCGGAGTCTGCCTGCTGCACGACAACGCCAGACCCCAAACGGCCAATGTCGCGAAGCAATTGTTGGACTCATTTGGATGGGATGTTTTGAACCACCCCCCCGTATTCCCCGTCCTACAGCCATCAGATTACCATTTGTTCACTTCCCTGAAGAAGCACATGGGTGGAAAAAAATTTTCAGCTGACGAGGAAGTGACACAAGTGGACAAAGGAGATGACGGCAGAGTTCTACGAGGCAGGCATAAAAAAATTAATCTGCCGTCTCACAACCTGCATTGAAAGAAATGGTGACTATGTAGAAAAATAGCACACAAGTATATTAATGTAACCACGTTTTATTTGTCTTCAAGTTCATTTACCATATTCAATGCTCTGAATTTAGCTTCTTTTATAGCTATTCTGGGTAATTTTTTAACACTTAAAGCTACACTTTTAAAAAACAAATCAATTTCGTCATCTTCATTTCTTTTATTTTCAGCATCTAAAATAAGCTGGTTCTGCTCTTCAATTTTTTTAATGGTCTTATTTCTTTCTTCTGCCTTTTTTGATAACAACATTGGTAGTTTGTTTGTTTTAAAACGAGCTTGCTTTTTTTTAAAAAGACGTTCTGGAGAATTTCGATCTTGGAGAGGGTGGTTCACTTGTTCCTCTGTAAATGAAGGCCCAGACAATTCTTCATCTTGGACTGGTGAAATGACCGAATCTCTGCCAATATTCAAAGTGTCTATAGTTCCTTCTTCAGTATGTGATCCCATGTTGCTCTCAGAACTATAAACAAATTATTTATAAATATTTAATTTTCAAACAAATAATTTATTTTTATATAGGTACCTTCGTTCATTTTCGACAGAGTTTAAAAATGACACACGGTCTGCCAAAGGCCAATGTTTTTTTGCTGAGCTTGCAGATCCAGTACATAATTTTCTTTTACAGCGGTTGTGGGTATCCCGTATGTATTTCCACTTTTTTTTACAATCTTCGACTGAAAAATAATACATTTATCGTGTATTTATAAAATAGAATTTGAAACACTCAGTATCTGTACTTTTGTGACACTTAGTTGTATAGCTTTTATTAAATATTCATAGACCTAATAATATAATAATAATATTATATAATATATTATTAGGTCTGTGAAAATATTGTTGTATTATTCCCAATACAATGTATAATAATACGTCAAATGTAATGTGTATTAATAGATATTATTATTATTATTATCTGACAATATCAAAAATAAACCAATCAAAGCATTGTGTAATATATGATTATAAAATAATACAATATTGTCCACACGTTTTTTTTTAAATATATTGGAAATTATAATGAATAATCATAATGTTTGTAGTTTAGTCATTGATTAAATATACGTAATATATGTATATTTAATCAATGGTAGAGTTACTCTCCAATAAATTTGCTACAGGAACATATACCGACATTATATCTAAAATTGTTTGTCTAATGTGCTAAATTATTTAATTATTTCAACAATATTTTATTTTATATTTACCAGATTTTCCTATTGTGTTGGCGATATCAATCCAAATTTCATCCTTGTAAATTGTGTTTTTATATTTTGGATGCGCAAGATCGTAAATAACAGAGTTTTTTTGAATCACTTCAATTAATTTTTCTTCTTCTTCGGCAGAAAAAGTTAATTTTGCCATATTGTCGCAGGCGACGGTCGCGATACACTGCTTTCCGACCGGTGCTGTCGCTGGTCGCGCCGAAAAAAGTTGGTCGCAACGCGACGGTCGCGTTTGGGAAACCAGTCAATATAAAATACATATAAACAGTGGGAGAGAGACCGTCGCGGAGACCGGTCGCGTCTAGGAAACCGTGCCTTAAAGGTGCGATTCCTTAGGACGCGTCTGTAGACGCACGGCCAATGCGGCTGCCGCAGTGCGTCCGAGATTTTGGACGCGCGGCCGATCACGGATTTCTTAGGATTTAAACGCAGCCGCAAGAGACGCACTGCTCATATCTTTCACACAAAATAAAATGTTATTTATTAGAGCCCTTCAGTAGTTTTTCTACGTTTCAACAGTCAACAGTGGATTGTTAATTATTAATTTTATAGTGTATAGTGAATACCTAAATTTATACAGTGCAGTGTAGGACGTAGATATCATGTCACTTACTAATCTGCAGAAAAAGAAGACACTTCTTCTTCTTTTAGAAGAAATAGATGATGAAGAATTACTTATGAAATTTATGTTTAAAAAAAACCAAAATGTCCATGATATGTTTCAAACTAGAAAATTTGAAGGTTTTTTCAGTGTTTTAATTGAGAAACATTTATTCCGTGACCAGAGAAAATTCAGAGAGTTTTTTAGACTCAGTTATGATCAATTCACATATGTTTTAAATCTAATAGAAGATGATATAAAATGTAATGCGTACAACAGACATAAAGAACCTATAAATCCGGCCGAAAAACTAGCATTAACATTAAGGTAAATACCTAACACTTGTTTCAGAGATATGTGTTGATATTTGTAATGTTAATTATATTGTATTTACAATATGTAATTTAGTTAAACAGAATAATATAATTCAAATGCACTTTTTTTTTTAATACTCTAACCTTGAAAAATAATAATTAAATTTCAACTGATTTTATAGATACTGAATTTATTTATTCACTTAAAAAACATAAGAACATTATATTATTAACTAATAGAATATACATTATAAATAAATTTAAAAAAAAACATTTCACTTTGCACTTAACGAAAAACAAATAAAAAACTTCATCGTTAAAAATATTTTAAAAAGATAAAATATTATAATTAATTAATAGATAACTAAAATTATTTTAAATGTTATGATAAAAACTAATTTTAACATTTCAAAATCAAAATTGCTTAGTCTTGAGTTAACTGACTAATAAGCATTAGTTTGATTTTTACTGTTATACTTTATAACCAAAAACATATTAAATATAAATCATACAAAATTAAAAAAACTAATAAAAGTATAAAAACTGCTTAGATTTTATACATATTATATAATATTATGAGCTGATGACCTGGCTTGTCGCACTTAATTATTAGTATCTTCATAATGTTGTGTAAATGGTTGAGTCCAATTTACAGGTGAACTGTCTATATCAAATGAACTTGACGTAGAATTACTTTGCAATGAACTTGTGTATGAATGTAAAGACTGAATGTCTTGTGGACTTGAAATTACTGTTTGTGGAAATATGTAAGTAGAAGAAGAAGAAGAAGATTGACGTTTTGGCTGAATATTTTGTACCTCTAATTCACTGACAATACGAAAAACATCTGTTTTGGCTTTAATTTTCAATTCTGGAGTAAATTGTTTGACAGTAGCAGCTATGCTTTCAAAAAATATATCTATTGGATCTCTTTCATTTGTTTCATATAACTTCTCCAATAACTTATTACGCTCATCGCTTCTTTTATTTAAAGTATCTATAATAATTTCATTTTGTTTAAGTCGTTTTGTTGTTAAGGATACTTTTGCTTTTTTAGCTATAACTTCAGTTGGCTCAGAAAAAGACGTGGATGGTAAATGTTCATAATCTGACTCGATCTGTGATAAAATAGAGTCATCTATTGGCGAATCATGTACTTGGCTACTTGTGTCATCATTTTGTGTTGCATTTTGATCTTCGTTTGAGATCACATTTGATAATCCCCTAAACAAAAATAATATTAATAGTTGTTAAAGATGTTTTATACTATTTATTACGAAACGTGATGTATGTAGGTATTAGATATGAATTCAATGAAAACTTTTTGTATTAATTGTAGTGATTTTCTGAGTGGAAATGATCAGTTAAAACTGTATATTATTCTATGATATGATATATTTATATTGATACCTAATAGTAATTAAAGCTCGAATACTAGTTCTGTATAAAAAATCCTGCTTTCCTCAATTTTACTATAACCTAATCAATATGATTAAATATTTTTTTAAATTTTATACTCGTTTTCATTTTCATATTACGATCTATATTAATTCTTGTACATATGTCAAGTTTGTAATTTCAGATTCTGAGCGGAGCGACGCGCGAATGTATTGATTTTATAATGATGTATCGATTTTACTGATTTTAGATATTGTTGTAACACTAAAACGTAGACAGTTGCTTTAATTTTTTTTTTAAATAATAATATAATTAATATAGTATAAAATATCCTAGGCTGACAAACTGTCTCAGCTCAGAATCGTTTTTCGTATACAATGATATTATATCATTGAATTCAAATTTAATACCTTAAATTTAAAATTTTCAAAATAAAGTTATATAGTTAAAAAAAAGTATTAATTAAAAAAAATATATACAAATAAACAATTATTACTGTCTTTCATAAGTCGTCGTGTCCAAGAAAGATAAAACATCGGCAAGCATCCATTTCGATGGTTTATCTTTGGCTGCTGATCCAGTCGCCAATTTTCTGTTTCTTTTTTTTTTATTATAAGTATCTTTTATACTTCTCCAACGTTTTTTACAGTCTTCGGCTATAATAATTTTTAAAGTTACCTCGTAAAATAATAATAATAACAATAATAATAATGAACACGTAAATACAATCTAAAAACATACTTTATTAAAATTAAAACTAAAATAATATTATTGAAATTATTATCATTATTATTAAAATATATTTTTAAATATAGAATTTAGTATTTTCGACAAGCCTGTATTTTCCACGTTGTTTCAATTTTGTATAGTAAATAATTTATAAATGTTAATAATATTATAATTCCAGTACTGTGATTCTAAATTTAAACGTTGATAAAATAGTAAATATCCTTTTAAATCTAAAAACATACATATTTAAAAGGATATTTACTATTTTATCAACGTTTAAATTTAGAATCACAGTACTGGAATTATAATATTATTAACATTTATAAATTATTTACTATACAAAATTGAAACAACGTGGAAAATACAGGCTTGTCGAAAATACTAAATTCTATATTTAAAAATATATTTTAATAATAATGATAATAATTTCAATAATATTATTTTAGTTTTAATTTTAATAAATTTACTAAGCCAATTAAAATCATTAATATTTATTATTTTTTTAGGTTTATGGCAACTGGGGAGTCTTTGAGATCACTAGCGTTCTCATTTCGTATTTCACAAGGTTATATTTCTCGAATAATTCCTCTTGTAGTAAAAAGTTTAAGTTTACGGTTAACACCTCTACTATTAGCTCCACCTACAAAAAATAATTTAATTCATATTGCAGAAGAATTCTGGACAAAATGGAATTTCCCTAATTGCACCGGAGCAATCGATGGAAAACACATCAGAATATTTTGTCCAGGAAAATCAGGATCTTTATTTTTTAATTACAAAGATTTTTTCTCAGTTGTTCTGTTGGCTATTGTTGATGCCAATTGTAAATTCATATTCGTTGACATCGGTGCATATGGTAAAGAGGGGGATAGTGGGATATTTACGAAATCTAGTTTATATAAGCAAATACAAACAGGAGAATATTTTCCTCGTGATGCTAAGCTCCCCAACTGCGAAAAATCATTACCATATGTTCATGTTGGCGATGAGGCTTTTCGCTTGGAAACTCATATGATGAGACCATATACTAGAGGTGAAGCCAAAAAAGATTATAAGAAAACAATTTTTAATTATCGTTTATCGCGAGCACGAAGAACTTCGGAAAACGCTTTTGGGCTTTTAAGTCAAGTATTTCGTATATTTTACACTCCTATACCCTTAAAATGTGAAACAATTGATCACTTGGTATTATCAGCTTGTTGCCTACATAACCTTCTACGAAATAGATACATAGAATCTACAAATAATTATTATTACGAATTTGATAAAAACGAAGCTCCCCCTACAAAAAATATGATACAAATTGCTAGATCTGGAGGATTTGCTAACTATGAAGGATTTCTAGTCAGGGATGAATTCACAACATTTTTCTGCAGTACACAAGGGTCAGTTCCATGGCAAGATCATGAAACTCAAAAAATAGATTAAAATTTATCATGTACACTAAGTTTAGTTACCTATTATTATATTATATTACTTAATATCATTAATTAATTATTTCTTTATGCTATAGTGTAATTATATTATGAAAATGTATTTGAATAAACGTACTTACTACTTTTTTTTAAATTAATTGAAATTTCTTTCCATACATTCTCTCTTATTTGAATATCTTTGTATGCTTGATGTTTTAAATCAAACAAGCAAGGGTGATTGCTGACCAACTCAACCAACATTACATCTTCTTCGTAAGAAAAAAGTAATTTTGACGACATATTGTAGAAAAAGAAGCTATATTTAATTATAATTATTATTTAAATAATAATATATTTGCATATGCTGGCCGCGCGTCTCGTGCGATCTGACTGCCTTCGAAGCGGTCATCGCAACGCGTCTATTGACGCATGCGACTGTCGCGCGCGTCTGCGGCGGTCTAGGACATCAGTTATATTTAAAAATAAGTAAAGTAGTATCGGCGCGTCCAAAATCTCGGACGCACTGCGGCAGCCGCATTGGCCGTGCGTCTACAGACGCGTCCTAAGGAATCGCACCTTAAGACCGCGACTGAAGGTACGGTTTCCAAGCTGCGACTAGTCGCTGCGGCCGGCCGCAACGACCAGACGCAACGATTGATCGTTGCGTGTTTATTGGTTTCCTACAATACGACTGAATGCTGCGGCTGGCATTTGTTTTCAGTTTAGTTTAGCTCGATATTTCAATGTGCACACACGTATTTTTTTAAATTTGTCGTCACAAATCACGAAAAATGGAACAATTTATTATAAATAATAATAATATAATTATAAGTTTATTAGAAGAGGAGGAGGAAGAAGAAGAAATAATGTATACTTCAAATACACACCGCAGGAAGCCAATAAGTAATTTATTTAAAACAAGAGAAAAAGAAGGCTTCTTTAAAGTTTTAATAAATAGCCACTTAAGAGAAAATAAAAATAAATTTCGTGAATTTTTTCGGCTAAATTATGATCAGTTTAATTTTATATTAGCATTAGTAAAAAACGATATAACATTACCTGCATCAAACAGAATAAAAATTCCAATCTCACCCGATGAGAAATTAGCTGTTACTTTAAGGTAAATACGTATTTTTCTATTAATTAATAATAATTATGGCACAGTTCTAGTTTAGCTACCTATCGATTTTTTAAATTTTTTTTTTTTAACTTATAGGTAGCTAAACTAGAATTATGCCATAATTATTTAAATAATTATAATGAATAGATTAGTGGTGTTACAAAAAAATATCTACAAGATCGTATCAAATTTTAATTTTTTTATTGCTACATTCTGCAGATATCTTGCTACTGGGGAATCATTTCGGTCACTTTCTTTTGCGTTCAGAATTTCACACAGTTACATTAGTACTATCGTAAAAGATACACTTTCGACGTTAAAAAAACACCTTATGCCAATTTTTCTACCAGATTTATCAACTATCGACTTAAATAAAAAAGCATCAGAGTTTTGGACTAAATGGAATTTTCCAAACTGCGTTCTAGCGATAGATGGAAAACACGTTCGAATTAGATGTCCAGAAAAAACAGGATCGCTTTTTTTTAATTATAAAGATTACTTCTCTATTGTAATGTTAGCAATGGTCGATGCCAATTATAAATTTATTGCTATTGATGTTGGTTCATTTGGCAGAGAAGGAGACAGTGGTATATTTTTAAAATCTGCCATTGGTCAAAAAATACTGGATGGTTCATTTGGTTTTCCTGAAAAAAACAATTACCTGGATCTGATAAAGTATTACCTCACGTTATAGTTGGAGATGAAGCTTTTAGACTACACCCTAATATTATGAAACCATATACTCGACAATCTGCAAGACACGACAAATCAAAAGCAGTTTTTAATTATAGATTGAGTCGTGCTAGGAGGGTGACGGAAAACGCATTTGGATTGTTAAGCCAGATATTCCGTGTATTTTATCAGCCCATTAACATTGATCCAATGACGTGTGATGATCTTATTGTAGTTGCTTGTTGTTTACATAATTTACTACGAGAAGCATATTTAGAAGAGAATGGACAAGCATTTTTTGAAGAGTGTAAGTCAAGTACAACACTCCAAATAAACAACCTAATACCAATAACAAGAGGCGGTGGTTTTACAAATGCAGAAGGGTTTTTAGTTCGAGATTCTTTTAAGGATTTTTTTAACAATGAAGGATCTGTGTCATGGCAGGAAGACAAATAATATAAAATGTGTAGTAATTACTTTAAATACTTATTTTGTATGTTTAATAGTTTTTTATGAACAATATGTGTAATTCCTTTAAATCTTTTTAAAACAACATAACAATTTAAAAATGTAAAATAAAAAATTATTAAAAATTATTATACTTTAGGTTTTAAACATAACATTTGTACTTTTGTTATACTAATATTAACAACAGAAAATTTTAAAAATATCTTTAAAAAATCGAATACTTGTATTTTTGTTACAAAACAATATTAAAAAAATGTAAAATTATTATTGATTTGTAAAATTATTTTCGTATACAAATGGCGCAAATCCTTGTGAGTTTGATGACAAACTTTGACATGATGATGTAGAACTTGAATGGGCTATGTTGTAATCATATTCAGAAACAGAGGTAGTTGAAAATGCCCCCGGGGTAGGTATATGAGGATTAATCAAATACTTGTCTTCGAGTTCTGATATCGTTTTTAAAACTTGAAGTCTTGCCTCACTTATGCCTCTAGGAGGTAGTTTTTTCACCATAGCCGCAATACTTTGGAAAAATAAATCGGTTTCATCATTGTTAGTCACTTTATTTAAAATTGTTTCATTTTGTTTGTGTAAATTTTGAATAATAACAGCTCTTTCCGATTGGTGTTTTGAAAAATCTTTTTTGTTATACTTCGATTTAAATTTTTTATTTGGTTTTTGAAATTCGTTAAAATTTGGCTCTTTAGTGGATTTTTCAGTAGTATTATCTTCTTCGAATAACTCACTACTTTCTTCACTTAAGAAATCCATAAAAGAATCATTTGTATTAACATTTGTTGTTGTATCATTCACATTATCATTTGTTGTTGTATCATTTGTCGTTGTATCACTCGCATTTATATTTGTTGTTGTACTGAAATATTAAATATATATTTAATAGCTATTGATATATGTCTTATTTATTAATTCATTTTTGATTAATTTTAATATGATATATCAATTTTTAATTTTAGTCATTTTATTTAACAGTATTATATAAAGGTAAAAAGAAATAGTTTTTAATTGTTATTAAGTAGCGTTCTAGTATAAAACTTAGGTGATAGTATTTTAAGACTTTATGTGACATAAAATAAACGAATGTTATCATTCCCAAGTATAATATGTTTGTTAATTTGAGTTAACAATTTAAAGTATTGTTTTTGGTATGAGTACTTACTTTCTTTCGTATTCTACGTTGTTCAAGAATGTTAAACTGTCAGCCAAAAACCATTTCTTTTTTGCTAATGCTGACGATCCAGTCCCGAGTTTTTTCTTATGTCTCATATACGTATCTCGTATGTTTCGCCAACGTTTTTTGCAATCTTCAGCTATAATACATAAGTGTTAATTGCTAAGTATTAATTGTAAATAATTAATATTCATAAATCATAAGGAATGAAATATAATATTTATGCTTTAAAAACACTTTTGAAATGTGTATTTATGTATAGGTATATTATATATTTATGATATATATATGTACATATAATGTTGTAAGTATTTGATCTAAATAATTGTCGAAACTAATTGTTACACAAAGTTTCTATAATAAAAAAAAAAGTATTTTATTGCTTTATTATTTTACGAACGTTAAAGTCTTAATTATTTCTTATTATTAATATTAATTTGTTTATTCTTATAATATGTTGTACTTACCACATTGCCCAACAACGGAAGAAATATTATTCCAAATTACATCTTTAAAATTGACATCTTTATGTTTCTCGTGCGAACTGTCATACAACACACGGTTTTTACTCACTTCTTCAACTAACAGTTCATCGTCAGTTATAGTGAATAGAGTTTTCGTCGTTTTCGACATTTTTCGATTGAATAAATTCGTTTATAAAAATATTTAACAAATTCGTCCAGAATAAAATCGCAGTGCGGCACACGCAATACACTGCTTCAAGTGCAGTACGATCGTTGAACGCAACGACTATTGTTGACACGCGCACATCGATCGCACATTGGAAACCGCGTATAGGCATTTATTTATAGAGCAGTCAATTACGCAATCGTTGCGTCTGGTCGTTGCGGCCGGCCGCAGCGACTAGTCGCAGCTTGGAAACCGTACCTTGAGCCGCGCGACCGAAGTGTGCGTCTACAGCCGCGCGGCGATGGCCGTCCCGGGAGCAGTCGAGTCGCGGTCGCGCCCAACGAATTATCGATATTTACTATATTATCATTATTTAAATTAAACACAAAAATGTCTTCCGAGACTTTGCAAATGTGTTTTTCGCCAGAAGATGATGTAAAGCTTGCTGAACTGGTGAGCAAACATCCATCTTTATTTAATGCAGAACATGAACTGTACAAAAACCAAGTGGTTAGAGAAAATGTCTGGAACCAAATATCAAACGAATTAAAAAAAAATGGTAAGTTATACTATAATTTATAGTTGGCTATATTAAAGTTATATTATTTAATATTTGAGCACTAATTCAATTCAGGTACATACTAAAAACTTATTTTATGTATAATTTGTAATCTTATGTAGTTATATAAGCATATGATATTTAATTTATACTACATAATACTTTAGTCATTTACAGTCCAAATTAATGTAATATCTAAGTATTAAAATAGGTACAAATATTAAAATTAATTATAATTTATGTTTTATATAAAGTGTTATGTCTTATAATGACTGATAAACTAACATATTATTATACATCTGATAAAATACTTTTACGTAATATCCGTTCTTTTCACTTGATGATTTTGCCATTGTACAGCCCCTTGTTGACTATTGAAGAATTTTTTGAGTTCATCCCTAACATAAAAACCTTCAAGTTCCCGTATCCTCCAACTCTTGCCAATGGTATCATGTTATTCGTAGGTGGTGGTTCATTTGAGTCATAGTCATAGTAATGTTTTTCTGAATTTTCCAAATTACGATCACGAAGTAAATTGTGTAGACAGCATGTTGCTAAAACAAGGTGATCTACTGTTTCTATTTTTAATGATATTGGGGTATAAAAAACACGAACAATTTGACTGAGAAGTCCGAAACTGTTTTCTGTTGTTCTTCGGGCACGTGAAAAACGATAATTAAAAACAGTTTTCTCATAATCTTTCCGAGACTCAACTCTTGTGTACGGTCGCATCATATTTGATTCCAAACGGAAAGCTTCATCACCAACATGCACATATGGCAAACTTACATCGGAATTTGGGATTTTGGTGGACGAAGGAAAGTATTCACCCTTATTTATAAGTTCTGAAATTTTTGATTTATTGAAAATTCCGCTGTCCCCTTCCTTGCCGTAAGATCCAATGTCGACGAAAATAAATTTACAATTCGCGTCAACGATTGCTAATAACACTATTGAAAAAAAATCTTTATAATTGTAAAATAATGAGCCACTTTTTCCAGGTGCGAAAATTCGAATATGTTTGCCGTCTATGGCGCCAAAACAATTTGGAAAATTCCACCTCCTTCAAAATTCTTCAGATATTTGTATTAAATCATCTTTTGTTGGCATTTTTAATAAAATAGGTGTTAGATGAGTACTTAAACTTTGCAATATCATTCTTACAATCCATGTTAAATAACTCTGAGAAATTCGGAAGGCAAAGGCCAACGATCTGAATGATTCTCCAGTCGCCATGAATCTACATTTAAAAATAAAAATAAATGTGAATAAACCGACAGTGTTCAATGATAAAATATTTGTGAGCTATTTTCAATTCATCAGTTACATATTATTATACATATAGTGGTTTATGATTATGTTATTATTTCCTATATATTATATTTACATTCACAAAGCCACATAAACGAAAATCTAAACTATGTAAGTGTATTTATAAGTTAGGAATCATTCAAATAATTCTTATTTAGAATTTCTTATTACGTCTTTATATTTAAAACGTTAATCGATGATATAAATAATTTGAAGTTTACGCCTTAAAAATAAACTATCGTAAATATATAAATCGGTACCTAATTTAGTTTAGTAAAATTGATTATACACATTGTCAACACTTTGACATATTATTGAAAAACAGACATAACTTGGAAATATTAGGTATTGTAGGTTTGTACAACAAAGTGTATTTAATTTTGTTTAGTAAACGAATGCAAAAAGCGTTGGAAGAATATAAAGCATACCTACAATCGAAAAAAAAGAAATATGAAGATGGGAACAGGATCATCAGCTAAAACAAACCATCAAAATGGCCTTTATCGGATGTTCTCTCATTTCTAGACGCACCATCATATAAACGAGAGTAAGCAATAAATTCTATAATATTTATATAGCAAACTAGGAAAATATTATTTTTAAATTATATTAGAATACAACATTTTTATTTTCAATGATATCTATTATCTATAGATATAAAACAATAAAGAAATTTATAATTTTTTTTTTATAGAGGATTGTCAAGCCTTTCAACCGTTCTGAATGATAGTCAACATAGTGAAGATGATATAAGTGACAGTACTTCAATACCACATTTAATACAAAGGATACAAGAAGAATCAGAAGAGACTACATTTAAACCGACAAAAATAAAATTACCGCCCACAAAAAGTGCATCTAAAAAAGTTAAGCGAAATGATTCGTTGGTTGAGTTACTGAATAAAAGCAATAACGAAAGGAAAAAAATTATGGAACAAATTTTTAATACAGATGATGAAGATCCGATCGACGTTTTTTTCAAAAGTATGGCGTTGACTGTTAAACAATTTCCCCCAGCTTTGAAAATAAAGGCAAAAATTGACATTTTACGGATAGTTAGTGAATTAGAGATAGAAAATAATCAACTAACAAAAGAAGTAAGGAACCAAAACAGTGTATACGTGGATTCTTCGTGTTCTAGTCGAGCTAGTTCCCAATCGCTCCAGTCTGAAATTACAACATATAATTATTCTACAACATCAAACTCATTGGAAGTAGAAAATAATGGATCGGTTGAAGAAAGTATGACATTCAAACACTTTTTAAATCAGCACGAAGAACAATCTTTAAACATCTTCAACAATCTTCAAACTTTAAACTACGACGAGCCATCACAGAACAATGAATACAATATATAAACCATTTTTATTACACACAGTTTAATTTTGCAAGTTGAGAAAGTCACCAGCTCACCAGAATTAAATTGCTATTTAATCGTTTTTAAATTTTAATACATCTAAGTTTTAAAATATTTAACGTTATTATATTTTACAATATGTTTAAAATGAGTTGAATAAATTATGCTTATAATCAATATTAAAACATTATTTTATATTTAGTCTTTAACTATTACAATACTATATAAAATTAAAAATTTACTTATTTAATAAAATATTAATATATATTTTATACTTTGGAACGACTTATTTACCAGTTACCTACTGTTATATGCGACTAATATGTGACCATTCAAATTTACCTTAATGTAACTGCTAATTTTTCGGCTGGACTAATTGGTTTTTTAATTTTATTAGTTGGTTTGGAAATTATGTCATCCTCTATCAAGTTTAACACGTAGTTAAACTGATCCCAGCTTAATCTGAAGAACTCTCGAAACTTCGTTTGGTCTTCCCATAAATGTTTTTCGATTAATATACTAAAAAACCCTTCGCTTTCCCTGGCTTTGAAAATTGCATGGGTTTGTTTTGATTTTTTTGACAGGTGATACTGTATTATTGCTTGTTCTTCGTCAATCTCTTGTAAACACAGTAATGCTAGTAATTGTCTTTTGCGACGTGGCACCGACATGTCAAATGTATACTAATCGACTTTGTTAAAATCAATTTATTTTATGAATGTAAAATTAAAAAATAATTTTAAGTTTAATTTTAATTTAAAATTTTTTAAAATTTTTAAGAAAATGAATAGACACCAGACAGAACTATACGGTAGGACTACAGTGAGCACACTGTCGCGTCGTGCTCGTCGCTCATAGGAATTCATTCTTGCCTGCGCGGCTGAAAACGGCGTTCGCGCCGCGACGCGACTATAGTCGCGCGACTACAGCCGCGCGCATAGGAATCACACCTTTAGGCTGGCAACACACGGGCGTTATTTTACCGCGCGACATTTTATGGCATAAACAAAAATAATACGCGCAGTAAAAATATTGAACAACACACGGGCGTCATTTTACCGCACAATATTTCTGAACTTGGCGATATGAACAACAATTCTTCAGTATGTGCTGACATGTCAACCATGGCAGACGAAAACATTATTTTGTTTTTGGGTTACCGTTTATTGATAAAAAAGAAGAAAAAAATCAACAGGAAAATGTGGGTTCATCCTTTAGTTAGTTCTCGTCCATCCGAAGGCGCGTTTACTTTAATTTTTGAAGGCCTTAGAAGAGATCCTGATAAGTTTTTTAATTTTTTTCGTATGAGCGTTTCTGCATTTGATGAGCTACTATCCACATACCTGGGAGAAAAACTTTTAAAAATTGATACAAATATGCGGAAGGCTATTTCTCCAGCTGAAAAATTGGCAGTAACATTAAGGTAAGCATAACAATTTATTTAATAATTTTTCATAATTTTATTATAAGAACATTTAGAAAATTGTTTAACAAATGTAAAACATAGGACATATATCTTGTATGTATAATGTGTACGAAATATTATATAATAAATATTAAAAACAAAATAAATATTGAACTCTCTGGTACTAGTAATAAATAATAATAAAACAAACTTTTTTAATACAAATTTTAAATGTAGGTATATAGAAAAAAAATAATGAATAGCTGTTAAATTTTTAAAATGCAACCCTTAAATTTAAATTAACTCATGTTTGGTCCATTTGTAAATGTTTGATCGTCTGTAATTGTATCGGATTGGTAAAAAACTTGAGGCGATGAGGAAGATGAGTTAAAAGAAGGTGCGCTAGATGGTAAGTTATAGTTGTAGTAGGTACGAGGTGATTCATAAAAATGCTGCATTGGTCGGGGTTGTTGATATTGAATCGAAGAGTAGGTGGAGCCATTTTTTATTTTTTGTACTACGTTGATAACTTCTGCTCTAAACATCAAACTTTGATCATCATCAAATTGTCTGACAATAGAAAGCAACGAATCAAAAAATTTCTCATGTTCGTCTTTTTCTTGAATCGCATTCTGACTTTGGCTCTTTTGTTTTGTTGCTTCTTCCAAGTACTCCATGAATTTATCCTCAACATTTTTAGTTTTTTTTTTGGTTCGATTAGAACACAATTCTACATGTTGCATAGGAGGTTCAGCCGAAGAATCAATTATTTGTGATTCATCAAAATATTCTGGTTGTATTTCTAAAGAGCTTGTGGTTGGTCTAGGTTGAACAGTTTTTATAAGAAATCCCAGTTGGTCATGGTAGATATATTTTTTTTTTTTCTTCGCTCTATCTCCAGATTTCGGTTTATTCTCTTTAATCGATCTAAAGTACGCATCTTTAATGTGTTTCCACTTTTTCTCGATGTTATCTCCTATTTATAAATATATATTATAATTAGTTGTTTGAATTCGTATTACAATGATGTTTTTTTTTGTACATAATATATTCTCAGTAGTTTGCAATAGTGCCAAAAAAAGACAAAAACAAAATTAAGAAAAATTAAAAAAATTGTGACTAACGATTTTTGATTTTTTTTAACTACAATAAGAACAACTCATAAGAAAACTTGTATTCAATTTTAAAGTTTTTTTGTTTAATTTTTTATGATTATTATACAGTTTTATAATAACCCACTTAAATTCTTTTTTTTATTTATAACTACATATATTATATTATTTATTATTATATTTAGATACCTAGGAACCGGATGTACATTCCAAGATTTACATTATTTTTTCAAACTAGGAGCTTCAACGATAGGAAATATTGTTAGAGAAGTTTGTAATGTAGTATGGGAAGAACTTGCTCATATTCAAATGCCACCCATGACCGAGGATATGTGGAAAGATACCGCAGCCAAGTTTGAACAACGTGCTAATTTCCCCCATTGTTTAGGAGCGATAGACGGGAAGCATATCCGTATTATAAAGCCATCGGGAACTGGAAGTCAACATTTCAACTATAAACATTATTTCTCAATTGTCCTGCTAGCAATCGTTGATTCTAACTATAAATTTGTTTACGTCGACATAGGATCATTTGGAAAAGATTCAGATTCGACAATTTTTAAAAATTCTACGTTTTGGAATCTGCTACAAAAAAATGAACTTAATATTCCTGAAAGTTGTCCAATATTGAATACTAATATCAATGCAGATAATGTTTTTGTAGCAGATGAGGCATTTGGTCTTTCCCAACATGTATTACGTCCTTATGGAGGCAGAAATTTAACAAAAAATAAACGTATATTTAATTATCGCTTGTCTCGTGCGCGAAGGTATGTCGAATGTGCGTTCGGTATACTATCCAATAAATGGAGAATTTTTCACCGGCCAATGAATGTTACAACTGAATTAGCAGTGGATATTACAAAAGCATGTTGCGTTCTACACAACTATGTACGCGAAAAAAACGGAATAAATTTTCAAGATACTCTGTCTATTGATGGATTAGAGGATGTAAACACTACATCTGACCGTGGCACACGATCAGCAAATGATATGAGGAATACATTTGCTGATTATTTTTCTTCAGTTGGAGCTGTACCTTGGCAGCATGATATATAAAAAAGTTATAGAATAGAACAAAACAATTTAAACAATGTTATTCAAATATCTAATGTTACTCTACAAAAAATGTACCTAGTCCAAAAACCATTTATTTAGTAATCACATAATAATAATTAATAAGTAACAACATATGTTCAATAATTTTAAACTCAGTATTTTTTTTTATAATATTTTATGATTATTATAATATTTTAAGATTTCAAACATCACTACACCTAATAAAACATAATATTCTATTCTAAATAAATAATTATAAACAATTTTAATAATTTACCTATAATTTTTTGATCCTTTATATCCATCTCTTCAAATCCTTGTTTTATTTTACAAAATATGTCTTTCCAGCATTTCCTTTTTTCGTTTCTGTCCGAGTATGAATCTAATGTCTTATCCCATAATAACGGATTTTCCTCTACTAATGTTATCAAAAGATCAACATCCAAAATATCTTCGTCAAGAACCTGAATTTCTTCATCTGTTGAAGACATGTTGAACATCACAAGCACAAGTACGACTACTACGATCAACAATATGCAAATGACAAACTATTTAATTATCGCGCGATTATTACGGCCCATGTGATGCCGCTCATTTATTTTAGTGCATATGAACGGAAAATACTTATCGCGCGCTATTTTTAACGCACGGTATAGTCAAGGTGCACGCGACAGTTTTTGAAATGACGCGCCTTATTTTTACGGCGCGACACTCGTGTGTTGTGCTCTATTCATTTTAATGCATTTTAACAAAACGCGCCGTAAAAATACGGCGCGGTAAAAATGACGCGCGGTAAAATAACGCCCGTGTGTTGCCAGCCTTAGTGTACACACTTCATCGCTCACCGCGCAACGCTTTCCAATGTGCACGCGGCTTAAGTATTGCGTATGCTAAACTTATATCACAAATGAGACTTTGGCTTAAGAAGGGCCGAGGCTTATCTTAAGCATTGCTTTTAGTTATTATCACAAATTTTTGTTTTTTAAATTATCAAAAGCGGCTTAAGCAATACTTATTCTTAAGCTTCGACTGTAAAATGTGGCCGTTAGTATTTTTAGTATTTTCCTATTTCTACTATAATTAATTTTACATAGTTAAAATTGTTAAATAGGTATCATAAACATAATAAATTGTACTTTTTTCATTGAATTTTTGTTGTTATGAAATATAATGGAATATGTAAATTTAAACTTAAAGGTTATATCAAAATCAAAATACATAACTTAAGGGAATTACAGATTTTAGTTAAATAGACAATTGTTGTAAAATATTTAAAAATAAATTAATAAGAATGATTAACTTGTTTTTCAGGTTCAAGAAGTATATAAAAAAAAAACTACTGTTTCAGCAAAGCATTTTAAAAAGGTATTGAAAGCTGAGCAACATAAATGTGTCATTTTCAACCAACATAATCAATTGAACAACATTAAGTCATTTGAAAGTAATTCTGTAATAGTAAATGTTAATGATGTTACACCTCAATTTGGGTTAAAGGGAATAAACAATTTAGTTTGGTAAAAGAAAAAAAAGATAAAATAAATAATGAATTAAAAAATATAAGACCCTACCCAGTAAACATGTCAATGTCTATTAGATGTCTATTATATACCATTTATTAGATCAAAATATCTATTTTTGATGTATAATAGATGTCCTTTTTATGTTCTAAAATAAGTCTAAATGAGACAACTATTTAAAGTCTAAGTGAATATTGTTAATATACGTATTTAAGACTGTCTTCTATTGGTATACAAACTAGTATTTTAGATGTATGTAAATATCTATTATTTGTATAGGATATGATACATGACTTATTAATATAGTTTAATTTAATAAAGTCTTTAGTCTTAATCTTTATGTTAACCATTATTGACTAATAAGTCCACTTATTTACCATTATACATTTAGAGGTAAATGTAAATATTTACAGTTGGATAGGAATTAAATGTTATCAATATATTCAAAAACAAAAATGAATACCCACACAAAATTAATTTATTGTAATAAGTATAAATAAATAATAATTAATAATTGGAAAAGTGCGCACTTCCATAAAATACAATATATAATATGTAAATGATATTATAATAAAACATAACAATTAAACATGTTAAGTCAAAATTTTCTTCGATATCACACACTTCAGCTTCTCCATTGCTCATGATTAATTTTGTTAATAATTTATTGGTTATCTGTTGACCACTTACAATTTGTTGACCTAACAAAATTTGCTGTTGTAATAAATGTATTGTAGCATGAAACAAGTCCACGGCTCCGGATGATGAAGGCTGATACTGTTCATTTTCTATAAAATAAAATATAAATATATAACACATACCTATAATAAGTATGACATTTAAGCTTATGCAGAAGAAAATATTTACCTTCATTATGAGATTCATAATCATTTTCAAACATTGGTGGTGATAAACAATTGCCAGAATTTGTTTCTGTTGGTAGCTGATCTACAATACATTTGATATTAATAATTGACAAGTCAGTAAGCAATAACTGTGTAACATAAATTATTTAATTTTAATTACCTTGAACAAGTAAATTCATTTGTGTTAAATTATTTTCTGAAATTGAATTATCGATATTATATTTCTGTGGAACTGAGTGGTAAAAATTGTTGTGACTTTTTTGAACACTGGAGTCGTAGATTTTGTAGATTCTCTTATTTGATTTTGTGAAACTGGAGTTGTGATGTTATTAGACTGTCTTAATTTGTTTGTTCTATTATAAGAATCATCTAATAAAAACATATATTTTATGTTAAATGAAACAAGTGATAAGTAACTTAGCACAAAAAAAAAATCCATACCAAAGGATCTTATCCAAGTAGGAGGTTCTGGCATAGTTTTTTCCAAGTATTTGGTTCCTTCTTACGCTTTCCACGACCCCGGTTTTCAATATTCGAGCTTTCAGCATCATCATTATTGTCATATTTTGGTAGTTTACTTCTAGCTTCTTCATATGTTCCTATAATTAAAATATATTAGGTACTGATAAATGAAATAAAGTTTATATTAACAAATCTGGTAAAACAGCCGACTTTATCATTTTTGTCACTTGAAATTTTTGTGGCGGCCAAAAAAAAAGCACATTTTTCTGCAATTTTGTACCCATATGTTAGGCACAATAGCAACCATGGGTGCATTTTTTTTATCAAACTGTATCTTACAAATATAAAAAAAAAACATTTTCTTTTGCGTTTGACATAATGATTAAAACATAAAAACAATAATTAATATTAATAATTCACAATATAAAATGCAGTTTATCAATGTAAAATTGAAGTTACTGCAAATTCACCTAAACTATTTAAAGGAAACTTTATTGCCTTGTGTGAAATGGAGTTAAGTGAAATAACCTTAAGTCCAACTGATAAATTTTTACACAAATAAGTTCCAACACTATTAGATGGTATGGGACTTAAATACAAATCAGTTACTCAATTAACCTAGCCATTGATAAGGAATTTCGCATATAGGCCATTCGTGATTTGTACGATGAATTGCCTATGGTATGCTCCTCATCCAAGTTATATATCCACATAGATGGCGTAGTATATTATATTAAGAGGGCGCACTAGTAGACAAAATATGGCATAAAAACATGGTTTCGTAATTCCAGGAATACGGCTTATTGAAGCGTTTTACAGTATAAATACCTATTACAAAAATTGTAGAGGAGAATTTTTTCTAGAAACGTAAGAAGCCCGATTTTTGATATTTTTATTAATTAATTAAATAATTAATTGATAAAAAGGTTTAAAAAAACGTGTTAATTTACCATGCGATATTGGACGATTGGAACAAGATATCAAAAATCGGGCTTCTTACGTTTCTAGAAAAAATTCTCCTTTACAATTTTTGTAATAGGTATTTATACTGTAAAACGCTTCAATAAGCCGTATTCCTGGAATTACGAAACCATGTTTTTCGGTAAAAAAACGTTTAATTACGCTCGTCATGTGCTGCGCCCGTTATAGGCAGCGGCAGCGCTCGATACTAGGTGTTCATACCACCACCCCGCGCGCGATAACAGCCGTACCACACCATGGTCAAAACGGGTTTTCTATCGCAGCCGTGCGCCCGTACATAGTTTATAAATAACCCAGATAAGAAAATGATTATTATATTATATTTCATGACAAATATTATTTAATTTTGTTCGGTTTTATATTTTGTATTCGTATCCGAATTTTATACCTACTAATAAAAACTATACTTTTGTTCATCAAATAATACAGCTTATTGAAGCGGTTTACAACAAAACTACCTATTATAAAAATTGTAGAGAAGAAAATTTTTAACAATCGTAAGGAATCCGATTTTTGATATCTTGTTCCAATCGTCCAATATCGCATGGTAAACTAACACGTTTTTTAAACTTTTTATCAATTAATTATTTAATTAATTAATGAAAATATCAAAAATCGGGCTTCTTACGTTTCTAGAAAAAATTCTCCTCTACAATTTTTGTAATAGGTATTTATACTGTAAAACGCTTCAATAAGCCGTATTCCTGGAATTACGAAACCGTGTTTTTATGCCATATTTTGTCTACTAGTGCGCCTTCTTCGTATCCGAATTTTATACTAATAACAACTATACTTTTGTGCTTCAAGTAATACGGTTTATTGAAGCGGTTGACAACAAAACTACCTATTATAAAAATTGTAGAGAAGAACCTTTTTAACAATCGTAAGGAATCCGATTTTAGATATTGTATTCCAATCGTCCATAATCACATGGTAAATTAACAAGGTTTTCAACTTTTTATCGATTAATTATTCAACTAATTAATAAAAATATCGAAACTCGGGCTACTTACGATTGTTAAAAAAGTTCTTCTCGTATTACTTGAATTATTGAACTATTTGGGTATAATAAAAATACTAATTATTACGATATCGGAATAATTAATAATTATATAAGAAAAAAATCAAAATTAAATCAAGTGTCATTCCATTTAGTGTATATTATAGTATATTGTATACAAATTAAATGTCATTTAATAATTATATAAGAAAAAAATCTAAATTAAATCAAGTGTCATTCCATTTAGTGTATATTATAGTAGGTATATTGTATACAAATTAAATGTCATATAATAATTATATTATAATCGTTTGAATATATAAATTATTATTTTGTAACAAAAAAATAAACAAAATTAATTCAAATGTTATAACATTTATTGTAGGTATTGTACACAAATTACAAAATTACAAATATTTAATTATTACGATTTACGAACGAAATGTCATATTATAATCGTTTAAATTACTAAATAATTATATAATTATTAATTGTACAACTAACTATAAATTATTATATAAATATTAAAATATTAAATACACATAAATCATAATTTAAATTTCTAAAACTTATATTTAACAAATGCGTAGATACGATAAAAACTATATTTTTAAAAAATAAAGTATAACTACCTACTATTAGTATGAAAAAATGTATAAGAGATTTAAATTTACATGTATAAAGTGTAATTATAAATTATAAAGTAAAGTTTATTGTTTTGATGGAGCAATGGGCACAGGACAATAGCCTAAATTTATATTTTCTAAAGCTGAATTTTTTTTTTTTTTTTTTATACAGAATTTTAGACTCGCGTATAATATTATAACAGCTATTAAAATGATTAAATATTTGTTTGTATACACAAATTCATACGTCTTTTTTAATAATATTGAATTTAGTAATTCATCTTGTGTATTTAACTTTGAAATGATTTTTATAAAAGCTTCTTTGTCGAATTTTAAATTTTTTATTTCATCTAAATGAATGGGTTTTGGATAAAATTGATTAAGTGTAATATTGCAACATGAATCATTTAAAATACTTAACTCTAAAGGTAGTGTTGCAAAAGACGATTCTACTGTTTGCTCTGTTATTAATACGCCTTTAGAAGTATGAGCTTGACACCCAGCTTTCAGAAATAATTTGCCAGAACTTTTCAATGTAATTTACGAATAAAAGATCGATTATTACAAATTATTGTAATTGTTGTAGGCTTTTCACACACAAAGTACCAATTATTTTTAAAAAACGATGGGTACCATAATTCTTTTTTAAATTCCGTGATATAAGTATCACATTGCGTAGGTTTAGTTAAAGAATATTTTAATATTTCTGTTACACAAGTGGAATCAGTATCACTATTGTGTAACATTTCATTGAAACCACAAACAAAAATGTCGGTAACTATTAAACAGTTATTGATATTTGACCAAATCAAATATTTTGTCACTACATCATCTGTTAATAAGTACATTGGATTTTCAGCGATATGTATAAATTGTCCGTGTTCATTAATTGGAACGTATATTGGTATAATGTAATACAATTTGAAAATTTCGCTGATACATAGTGGAATTTTTATTGAAAATATTATTCTATCGTTCATTGGGTGAAGGTCTATGTGTAATATTTTGTATATTTCTTGTATATTATTTTCATTAAATTTGATAGGGATTTGTAAATTTTCAGGTAGAATATTTTCTATTTGTTTTATTTCTGACAACAACTGATCTGGTGTAATTATAAAAACATCTAATTTATTTGTTTGAACGTTTGATATCATTCTTTGTAACCTCGTTACAAATATATCTAATTCAAATATATTATTTTCAATTAGGGATATTAATCTTAGAACAATAATTTGTTTTTTTTCGTCTAATAATTCAATATTTATTTTGTTAATAGCGGTTTCAATTTTTTTAATATTTTTGTCAAATAACAGTTTATTGTCATTAAATGTTGTTATGGTTTCATTGAAATTTGTTATTGTGCTCCTTAAAATAGAGACTTGGTCTTGAACTATGTGTATCATATCTTTTTGATCATTCTCTAATTTGTTAATTGAACTATCATACCTCCGTACATCGTCAGCATCGGCAATACCGAACATCCACTGTAGTGCCGAACCTCCAGACTCAAATGATCGCTTAACCTTTTTTCTATACCTAGCCATTTGTCTAATTACCTGTATATCTAAATTTATTTTTTTTAAATGCTTCTCTAAGTTATATACAGTTATTTGGAAAGTGTTATTAATTGCATATGTGTCAATTGATTTTAACATATTCCTTATATCACTATGGCTATTTATTAAATATTTTAAATCTATGAATGTGTTAATGGTCCAACTACTTTTACATAATTTACCTTCCCCTAATATCTCGTACTGTAACCCCGGACTATTGGTGGTAAGAGTGAGGTTGAAAAATGCATCGTCTTGATTTTCACTGGATATAATATGATTGATCAGCAGAAACAGTAATAGCATGGTACGACAAATCACGTTCCAGACATCCATTTTCATTGTAATACCCTGATGAACGTTTAACACAATTATAATATTATAAATAATAGAAAACAAAATGAATATGTATTATAATATTGGTACTTACTTTGTTTAGTAGGTTGACGTTATACACTATAGGTATTTGACTATATTGTATTGCAACAAGTATGATAGGTGTAAAAAAATATAAATGTAAATAATAAGTAACTCTATGTTCGTATTTCACAAGAGGCAGTTATTTGCACAAAAATTACAAGTATCCACAGCAGCTGTGCTATACTTAGCACTGATATAATTACTGTATTTGTTATGAAATTGGTATGTAAAAATTATAATTATAGCTACAAATTGTTGACCTAACACTGGACCAGTGTCACTACTCACTAGTAATACTACGACTGATTGACTTGATTCGGGTTTGTGTGTTGTCACGACAGTGCTCCGTGTCACATACAAAAGCTCTTATTCAGCAGATCCCACGGTTGCAGCATCGTCCAACACACTATCTATGTTTTATAATCACAATAAATGTTATGACTTTGATTTAATTTGTTTATGAATATCAGGACACGTCCGTCGAACGTCTTGTTCTAGTTTCATTAGTGTATTTAGTTGATACGTGACGCGCGATGTAAGTAGATATAAGTCATATGTGACATTGTAGTGTGCAAATACAGTGAATATATTATTAACTTTGATCTGTAATTTTTATTGTTTAAACATTTATATACTTACAAAGTTACAAATATGTTTAAAAAAAATAATCAACCACATCATTTTTTATATGTATTGACCAATCGGTTAAAAGTTAATTTACGAGAAGCAATACAAATGCTGAAAAATCCGAACAAAATATCAAACACTGTTGAATGTTCAAAACTTGAGCCACAGTCAGGTAAGTGGTATATTTGTACAGAATATAATAATACAAAATTAATGTCAGATGGCATCGAGTGGCAAGCGACAGGCACAAATTTATTACCTAGTGATAAAAAACCAATTATGCAAGTCGAATACTTTGCATCGGAAAATGTATGCAAAAGTATTTTTAAGTTGACTGGTAAATATCGATATAATGCTGCTTTGATAAATTATGCACAAACGTCAAACGCAAACATTACTGACCCACCGGAAAATGAAATCCATACGCCACAGTTTGTTTCTAAAAAAAGATCCATAAAAAGTGTAATGAAAAATCGTTTTAAAATACTCAAAAAATTAACTAATGAAGAAATAGTGAATGATCAATCCAATATTGAACCAATTAGGTAATATCACGCCTATTTTTTAAAATTATAAAATATTATTATATACTACCATTTTTTATAGAAACATCAATTTCGACCCACGTACTTTAGGAGCTGATTTTTCCCTTCCAGGTACTTCATCATCTATTTCTACACCACATTGGTAATAAACTAATTATTTTATACTACATAATTATGTTCTACATTTAAGTTATCTATTACCTATACTCATTTATCGTTTTACAGCTCTGCTGTCCACCCATCCCAATATTTTGAGCATGTTCTACATGAAGATGATGTAATTGAGTCGTCTGCTTTTGAAGCTGATGTATCTCCGAAGGTATCATTTGAAATACCAGATAAGTATGCACTATATTATACATGTATTATATACAGTGGCGCAACTAGGGCTAAAATGTTGAGGGGGGCTGTAGTCCTTCTGATATTACATGAAAAATAACCACGAACGGGGCCCCTATTTATCCATAATAATATCTATATTTATCTATACAAATGCCTTAATTAATATTTATTATAAAAAAAAATAACACTAAAAGTGTAGTTATATTTTAATAATAATACACTGGGCCTTCACATTATATTTTTAGGCTTTTTAAAAAAAAATCACCATCATTATTTATTTTTGTATATAGGTAATCTATAAAAAAATATTGTATACATAGACCTCAGTCCTCAGGGCCCATACATTGACTTTATTCTAATTGCGGCACTTGACTTATACTTATTAATTTTAAATTTATAATTATAATTATATAATAGATAATAATCGATATAAAAATTTATTTATTATTTTGTGAATAGAAATGTTGATAATGAACCATTACGTACACCAAGTACACAATGTAAGATACCATTCATTATTAGTAGTACACCATCAAACAGGACTTTTACAAATTTCAGTGATTTGGAAATATCGAATGTGGAAAGTCACGAGCTTAATACTTGTGAGAATTCTTATAAAAATCCGTAAGTTAAACATTATAATAGTGATAAACTCACAAAAAAATATAAAAAATGCTCTTAAAAGTTTATTCAAACACAAAAAATACCTTTTAGTTTTTTTGATTTGTTGTAAGTTACTTGGACTTAAATTGGAAAAAATAACAATAAATGTGCCATATATTAAAAATGATTTATATATTTAGATGTGTAGGTAATGTACTGTCTACTATAGAACCGACAATAACATCCCCTATAACTGAAAGACCATCAACTATAAACATAGACAGTTATACTAGTCATACTAATAGGTAAATATAATTTAAATAATTGTGATTTTGGTTTGTATATTTAAGTAATTATTTTTTATAATTTCTTAGTACAACTTCTGAAAATTTGTTTAAAGGACGACGAGTAGTAGATGTGTATCATATTTTCAATCAGATTCAAAATACCGTCCACGTAAATAATATTGGTTGTTCGTTTTTAGATATGACTTTGATAAATGAAAAACAGTTTGGACTTAGAACAGTATTTAAATTTATTTGTAAAATGTGTAACGCAATATCATGTATAGAATCGGAAAAACAAAAACCCGATACTTATATGCCAATCAATCAATCAGCAGTAAGCGGCACTATTGCTATTGGTATTGGCTATAGTCAATTATCAGAATTGTGTGCAACAATGGATATTCCATGTATGTCTTCCAATACATTTCTATCGGTTCAAGAAGATATTAGTCAGCAAATTCATACAATCGCCGAAAGAGAAATGCAAATTGCTGGTGAGGAAGAAAAACGGTTGGCCATAGAGTCTGGTTCAATTGATACGGATGGAACGCCAATGTGTACTGTAGTGGCTGATGGGCAATGGTCAAAAAGAAGCTATAAGACTAATTATGATGCATTGTCTGGCGTAGTAAGTTCTATAATAAACTTAAGTTTTTCATCAAATATTTATAGATATCTAGATACCTATAACATTTTCTATACATGATAATATACCTAATATAAAACTATGACCTGATTTAATTTGTAATTTTTATAGGCAACTATTATTGGGTATAAATCAAAAAAGATTTTGTTTATTGGAATTCGTAACCGGTATTGTGCCGTTTGCCAAAGAGCGAAAAATAAAGGTGTACCCAAACCTGAGCATACTTGTTTTTTAAACTGGTCAAAAGGAGCTACAAGTATGGAAGCCGATTCAATTGCAGAAGGTTTTAAGCGAAGTATGGAATTACATGGATTGAAATACAATAAACTAATAGGTATATATTTATACAAATATATATAAAAATTATTTATACATAATATTATATAATACATACCATAATAATAATTTTATATATATATTATATTATAGGTATAAGTGATATTTTATTTATGTTTAATATTTTTGTACCTACCATAATTTCTTTTAATATTTTATTACAGGTGATGGTGATTCTAGTGTGACGAAAAGGCTCTCTGAAATTATGCCTTATGGTCCTAAATTTCATATTCAAAAAATAGAATGCCGTAATCATATGTTACGAAATTACGGAACAAAATTATCATTATTAGCCAGAAACATCAGACATCCTTACCTGAATTTAAGAAAACATATTCAAAGTAATATAATACGATTCAGAAATGCAATTGTTAAATCAATTGAATATCGCAGCCAATTAATCAACCAATCTGACAATGATAAACGTTTAGGTATATTGTATTTTTTTTATAGTTTATATTATACTGTTTTATATATTAGGAGGATATAGTATAAAGGGACTAACTTGCATGAATATTTTCGAAAAATTATTTTTTTAAAAATTAAAAAAAAATTTACTGACAAAAAACAATATGTAATTTTAAATTAATATAAATACACTTTTAAGTTTTTAAAATTTTGAAATAGTAAATGATCATAGCCCATTGATTAGCTTATACATATATCGTTTGCCATGCAATTTGATCTCTAATAATACTATTGATGAATATAATTAAATATTAATTATTTTATTAACAAATGTAGGTTTACGTAAGGATATTTTGAACAGTTTTTACCATATTTTGGGTTCCCATGTTCGGTGTGAAAAGTATTTCTGCCATGGACCCAAATTAAACGAGCACAACTTTGTTGATGACGCAGAAAAATCGAAAGTCATAGACGAAATTACGCAGTTAGCTAATCGATTAGTAACCCATGCTGACAGTTTACTAATGAATGTGGATAACAATGTTTGTGAGCAATTTAATAGTATAATAAACAAGCATTTATCAGGTAAACCGATAGAAATGTTTTGAATATATATTTATTATATATATATATATATAAGTATAACGAATGAATTTATAGAGATAAATATAAACATTATGACTCTAGGTAAACGTATCAATTTTTCTCAACGGCAATCATACAACACTAGAGTTGAAGCCGCTGTTGTATCTTATAATACGTCAGGGGAGTTTCTTAGAAAATTACACAAAAACGTAGTTAATGAAATAAGTCCAGGTAAAATAGTCATAATTTATATTTCAATAAAAAATAATTAATAATTAATAATAAATATAATATTTTCCATTTGTAGGAGGTATCGGGAAAAAATATTTGAAAACAAAACAAATGAAAATTGAAAAAAGAAAAAGTAAAAAACTCCTTTTTCCCAAAAAGGTAAAAAAATTTTCTAAACAAACGGGTCCGGATCAACATTATGGCCTGGCTGAACCGTTACTCGATGATGTACCTTCGAATGAACTTGAATCAAAGAAAAGTGCATTCTTTCAGTCACTTTACTTGGACCACGACAAACGCATAGAGTTAGAAATTAAAACTAGAGAACAGGCTAATTCACAAATTTGGCACATAGAAAGAAGAAACCGAATAACAGCTTCAAATTTTGGTCGGATTTGTAAAATGCGACAAACTACATTATGTAGGTCTACGGTTTACGATATGTTGTATAGGTCATTTACTTCTAAATCAACTGATTATGGTAAAGCAATGGAGAACAAGGCTATAATCGTATTCCAAAACGGTTTTAATTGTGCTGTTGAACCTTGTGGTCTTATAGTGGATGAAGATTTGCATTATTTAGCTGCTTCTCCGGGTAAAATAATCAAAAATAATTAAATTTAATAACTATTAATATGTAGTATATTTATGAATAAGTTGTATTATATTTCATTGATAGATGGTCTTGTGGGAACTGATTATGTCGTAGAAATAAAGTGCCCATTCAAAGCTAAAGACAGTTCCAGTTTTATTGAAGCCGTAATGAATAAAAAAGTAAAATTTAATTATAAAAATTTTAAATATGGCATATGAGCTAAATGTTTAAATATAATATAAATTGTTAGATAACATTTTGTCGTATTCAAAATGAAAATGAAATGGAACTGAAAAAAGAACATAATTACTACTATCAGATTCAAGGACAAATGCACGTCTCAAAAAGACAATTTTGTTATTTTGTAGTATATACCGAAAATTGGTTTAAAGTTCAAATTATTGAATACGATGAATCATTTTGGTCGAATAAAATGGTTAGCAAACTTGAGGTGTAAGTATAAATGTATACTGTATAACAATAGTAAACAATTATAATATTATAATAATATGCTAACAAGTATAATAACATTTTGTAAACACTATATCAGTGTTTCGGTTTGACAAAATATAATATAATTGTTTTTGGTTAATAAAATAATGTACAAATAAATAAAAATACAATTAATATACAATAGGTACACACGTTACACCTATGTGTATTGTATTGTTGTTTATTTGTACATTATATTATTAACCAAAAACAATTATATTATATTATATCTACATAAATCTTAAATATTATTATTTCTTAAATTTTTACAGTTTCTACAAAGAATGTTTACTACCGGAAATTGTAAACCCGCAGTATGGAAAGAGACTTTTGGTTACCGATATTAAAGAACCGGCTCATATACTTGACAATATAAAGAATAAAAAACAGAAATAATAAATTATCTATATTAAAATGAACAATATACATTATAAAAAATTGTTTGTTATATATTTTATTTATGGCTTTAATAAATGCATTGATGAACTCATACCTACAAGTTTTCACAATAATGTATTTATGATTAACTGATTTATTAATATCAACTTCATATTTAAAACATAACTAATGGATACGTGTATAGGAGAATAATCGTACTAACTATCGTACGAAAAGTACTTCAGGTTACCTAAAGTTAAATCGTAAAAAACGCAACATGGTTACTAAGAAATGGATTTAATCTTATTATTTTATGTGTATTTTAAAAAGTAATTAGATTACAAATGTAAATCAAGCTATCTGGTTAAATTTGTTGTAATTTATGTATAGATACATATATTTAAGTTCACAGGAGCTTTCATTAAAAAGTAAGTCTAGCGAGGATCGAGCGCGCGGCGTGTACGCGGCGCGTACGTACATTAGAAATACACGGGTGACCATTTACGCAATGGTCAATTGTCAATATTGTACGGACCCGCTCAACTAGACTGAAATAATAATGCGCCTCTCCTGCGAGAACGCCGCGTGAGTCTCGCCACGGAGACATGGGCGTGGTTACGTCCAGCCGCGACGGCGGCGATACGGCGCACAACGCCATCTCTGGAGCGTTACATACGTAACACTTTTACTATTGCACACTCTTAAGGAATTTCCTCACCTCCCGGAAGACCCAAGCAATCGAAGAAAACCCGCAGCGCCGCGGCATCGGTACCCCGTGATGAAATATCGCCGTCCGCGCATTCGGCAGGTCGGTAAGGCTTCGTAAAAAATCGTGGAAATTAGTGGACCACTATACTTTTGTAAGGAATTTTCTCAGCTTTCCGCCAATATACAACACTTGTTTTCTCATCTCCCGGAAGACCCCAGCAATCGAAGAAAACAACCGAACGGACCGTGCGCCGCGTAAAATAAATCACTTTTTGGATTGTATTATTCTATGGATAAGCACTGCCTACGGTGAACGGTCACATGGATTTTCTATTCTCAATAAATACAATTTTATAATAATTTCATACATCGATATTTTACAAAAAATGGTTGTTGCCCAGTAATTAATATATCATCTATTAGGCGACAAAAGTTTTCTTTGGGCGATAGAAATGTATATTAGTATATTTGTTAAAATATCACTGCCATAGGAAAATGTATTATTAAAACATTAGCTATATATACAGTCGGCAGATTTATTCTTGAAAGTCGGCAATATTCACTTCAAACCCCCCTAAAATAAACTCTAGGATAGCCTCCGAGTTTGCTAACTAGGACTAGTAGGACTATCACATTTTTATTTTCTAATAGAATAAATTTTTCATTCACTAGTGGACCATATTAGTCTGTAATATTAATTATTGCATCAACTGTGAATATCTGTGCACTGTTTATGAGTTATGACATTTTGTTTTGTCTTGAAAAATGTAAAAACCGATTATTGTATGCGCATCTCGATAAATCTAAAAGTTGAAATATTGTGTTCACTTCACATTGTAATAGAGTATTGTTTACATTAACGGCGACATAAGTACATCACGCTATAACAATAATAATACGTTCTTATCAGTTCATTCATTCGAGCGTCAGCCAACTAGGTTTTTACATAATATGCCACTTGCCGATAATCATGTACATTGCACGGAAACCGAAATGAAATATGTTCTACGTTTAGAATAATAACACGGTATAAAAATTATTGAATTGGCACAATGCTACAATTATGATTGCACTTTTGACATCTAAAACGTTGTTTTAAGCCGGGATTACATGGCGCGTGGAGTGTGGCTAGGGGTTAAAGTGAGGGGGTGCAGGGGTACTCAGTCCTCTACTGCGGACGCAATATGTATGGAACGCTTGAGACTATATGAAGACATTAGTTTAAGCCCGGAGTGTGGAGCACTAGAGTGTGAGTGTGAGTAAAACTGACGCGCCGCACCAATTTTATTTTGGCGAGGGATACGGAGAACTACAATGTTTGTCGGGTAGAGACGCGCCGCGCACAAAACACGAACCAGACGGCGCATCAATTGTATTGCAAACGCATCGTTCTTATCGCGACTTTATTTTTGTCGCATTAGTAATAATTAATAACACAAATAACTTTGTACAAAATAAAAATATAAAAAAATGAACATCGTAATAACATCAGTATTTAAATAATTAACTATAGCAAAACAGCAAGTTATGATTTTGTCTTCTTTAAATTTTTGATCCATGACAGGTCAAAATAACACTAATACAGTGTACAACCATAGATTAAATATATATATATCTATGTGTACAACACAGATGCCGATATCGGTTTACATTGTATTATTGATTATCAATTAATAATTATAATATAATAACAGTGAATACTGTACGTCTGTACATAATGCAGTGGCGTGACTGAGGACTTTATTTGAGGCATATGCCTCAGTTTAATGGGTGGTGGGTGACCTGGAGACTAAATCCATTTCACATATTATAATAATTTATTAAGTGTCTAAGACTCAGCCAATTTTTCTAAGTTAACATTTACGTAAATATGTTATTACTTAAATAAGTATTTATAATTTATTGTACTTCATAACTTAATGAAGTTCGCATCGCCACTGATATAATGCAGTCATTATATTATCTACCTACGTATTAAATTATATAAAATATTATAAAAAATATATGTACATATTAAAAAACATACAGGAACCCTCGATTTTTTTGTTTTAATTTTTAATTTTTTTTCAAACAAATTTTGTTATGTTTCAACTTATGGTTATTTCCTATTGGTTAATGATTTATTTTAATATGATTTATTTTTATTATTATACACCTGTGATTTTCTGTTACAGTGCTCGACTTGGAAAAATAAAAGTAGGGTATAAAGTACTGTTTATTTCATTAAAAAGAGCATTCCTATCACTTGTTAAACGTTATTGCGCCAGCCCTCTTTATATCATGTAATAAATATTTATAAATAAACAAAAAAAAAAAAAAATACAAATTAATATAAGACATAGCGTCCCGTCCATTCCTCTTAAAAATAATAGTAGTACGCTGATCTAGAATAGAGCTCGGATGTTTTGACTCAAAAGCATTAAAATGTAAATGTGGAAAAAGACAAAAAAAAAAAAATTATAATACGTCAACAGATAACAATGTATAATGTATATAATATACTATTATTATAATTTATTTAAGTTAAAATATACCAAAAATCAATGAATAATAGGTTAGTTCCGTAATTCAAAATGCAACGAATATTATTGGCCTGTTTATTTCGATTTGCGATAAGACTATATTAACATTTTCATGGGGATTATGTTATTTGTCCATAACCGATTCCCACCATTTTCCCCACAACGTTTTTAGAGACCCTGTGTCTATATGATGCGTTATACCAAAAAATACGAAAGCGTATAACAACATTTTGATACTCGTTTATTGAGTTTATTCATTTCGATCAACGGTCGGCAGCACTCCTCTACATTAAACGTGAGTATTTTAATTTTTTCCAACATTTTACCGCTATTTTTATGAGATTAAGTGCGCATTATTTTATTAAAGGTAATTACTCTTTTTATTTTCCTTTAAGTAAATTTAAAAATTAATTACGTTTTGTTACATTTAAAAATAGATACCTAACATTACAAAATTCAAGTTAAAAAAAAAAATGTTGACACCGAATACCTAAATACAATAATAGTAATAAATATATTATTATACTTACTGTTAACAAGATATATAAAATAAATACAATTTTACTATGAATAAACTACATACATCATTATAGACTATAATTAATCGTACAGCGCATGATATTATGTATTTTACATATTTTAAAAACTATAATGTTTTCTTACTTAACCAAGACCTACCTATTTAATCATAAAGTGAAATCACCCATTACAACAATATTTAAGATAAAATATTTTTGAGGGGATGACATATCAGATTTTCTAAATGATGTTTCATAACAATTTAAATATCATTTAAATTTACAATTTTTTTTTTATTTCCAAAGTATTATAAAAATGTAAAAACGATGTGTGAAACCCTCAAAAGTGTTTAATTTTGTAGTAGGTGATTTACTCAAAAACATAAAGAATGATTCTGATTTGTTTATGTTACGCGTGAGAGCCTGAGATAATTTTAAACTTGATTTAGCGGCCTATAAATTAATACATATTTTGAGCAACTCAGTCGGCATTAGAATTTAAATTTTCAATAAATAAATATATTATCAATATTAATATGTTTTTTATAGATGTACGGTAAATAAACCATCTACGGTTCAAGTGGTGGTGGATGAGGCGGTCAAGGCGGTCGCGGGGGGCGTGGGGGTGCCAACGGGTGACGCATCGCCACCAAAAAAATTTAGCGGAAGTAAGTATCAAATATAAGTAAATCATAAATAAAATATTGTTTATTAACTATAATTATTTTTTAGAATGTGACCTGTGCCACGTCAAGGGGCACAAGATAATTGGATGCCCAAAATCTAGTAAGTTTCAACACTACATTTAATATACATTTTAAAAATTTAAAATTAATTAAATTTATGATATTTTAGTATCCATAATGGCCGCAGCAGAAGCGGCCACTTCTCGCCAGATGGCCCGGTGTGGGTGATGGAGTGTCCGGGCCGGTGGTGGCGGGGCGGTGTCCGGAGCCGACGAATAACATTTTTTTTTTTTATAAATAAACTTATAAAAAACATGTTCTATTGTTCTTATTTATTTTCGTCACAAAACTCATTTCCTTAGATATTAGACCTTACCTAAAACAAAAAAGGAGAGTAAATGTTTAAATAGAGTATACGTTGTTACTTTATTAGTTATAAAGGGTTACTATACACACATGACCCATAATAGTACAATGGTAGGTACCTACTGTACATTGCAAAACACTAACACTGAATAAAAAAAAAAAGTATTTAAATTATGTAGGACTACTGATACTCTACAACTGGGGGTAGAATACCAACTAACATGAAACTTCCTTAATTAAAGTAAAAAATTTTTTACAAGTATCAAAATAATAAAATGATAGGTTTGTATTTTTGTATCACCCTATTCAAATAATATTATATTAAAAGATGTAAAATATGGGGAATATTACCAAGTCAATTCCAGCACCACAATAAATAAATTGAAAAATTAGTTTTAAGTATAGAGATGAATAACGTCCAGTAGATGCTGCTATGGAAGCAAATAGTACAAATTACAATTTAACAATACCTGACCTGGAGACTGTTTTAGAAATTTGGCAGCCAGGCCCCATAAAAAAAATTTCAAAAGCACACAATAGTTAGTAGTTGCTAATAAGAAGGTGTATTTAGAAATTATGAACCTTAACCCTTAACTTGGCAAGCATAAAAATATTGGAATGAAAAATTGAAAGTAGATATTTTTAAACTAATTAGGGTCGCTGATTTAAAAATGTTATCAAAAAATGTTGGACTGAAAATTCAAAGTTACCAATTGTATCTTAAAAGATACATTGTCAGAAACCGATATTGTAGTTCCTGTATCTTTAAAGATACATTGCCAAGATAAGGTATTATTTTTCATGAATACGTATATACCAAATAAATCAAATTCCAATTTCATTATTTTAAATTTAAATTTATAGTTTTTTTTCATCTTGATTAGTACTAGAAAATAATCTATTTCTTATTATAATATTTAAAATAGATTTAAAATATTTTCATAGTTTTAATTAATAATTAAAAACGGGTGATTGAGACCATTATAGAAACGATTTATTGTGTTAAAAAATTATTCAGTTTTTGTTTATGAAATATTTTAAGACAATTTCTTGTTGATGTGATGCATAGTCTTGAATCACACTTGTCACATGAAAATGTTGTTTGACCAGTCTTGCACATTCTGCATCTTCCTTTTATACCGAAAAATAGGCATATGGTCAGAACGGTCAAGTCTAACGTGATCTATGGTCATGGTGCAATTTTTTTTTTATCTTTATATTTTCTGATATACACATTTCTTAGATTTTCTCCCAACTTTGGTTTGTTTTTAGAAGACAGAGCAATCGCAATATTTATTCTGAATTCTTTTAGGCGCATAACCTTTTTACTTTTAGTTCCACGCAGTCCTTACGATGATGGAGCCAAGCATTATTAACACACACATGCAACAATTGGGAAAAATATTTAAGTACCACTTATGTGTTTTCATGTTCGTGCGATAAATTACAATAAGCATATCAGCGAGGTCAACAACCACCCATGTGCGAATTATTAATGTTTGACAATTGAGGCATAGACACATCTACTCTAGACTTTGTAGTTTTATTATATCTTCTTGTAGTTGACAATGGATGCACTCCAACATAACACTCGCTAAACAAACGGATTTATTGTCAAACCATTTGACAACCATGACTTTTTTTTTATCAAATTTGCAGAGTAACTTCCTCTACCTTTTTTTAAAACTTTTTTTTATCTAATAGTGGGCAATTTCTCAGGCGGTTTTGCTGTACTGTACCTAAACTAAGAATACCATACTTTTTTCTTAAGTGATAAATAAGTTCCGGTGATGTGAAAAAGTTGTCATAGTATATAACTGAAGAGGTTTTCTTGGTATGTGGAAGCTAGAGCTAAAATTACTTCACCCAAACCAAAAATATTGTTTTCATATTCACTAAAATGGATATCAGTTAAATGTACTTTCTCCACCATATGGCAATATCACAATACTTGACCCTTAATTCCAGCCCTTATAAAAAACTTTTTCTTAAGTGATAAATAAGTTCCGGTGATGTGAAAAAAGTTGTCATAGTATATAACTGAAAGAGGTTTTCTTGGTATCGTGGAAGCTAGAGCTAAAATACCTTTCCACCAAACCAAAATATTTGTTTTCATATTCACTAAATTGAATATCAGTAAATGTACTTTCTCCACCATATGGCAATATATCAAATACTTGACCATTAATTCCAGCCCTTATAAAAAACTTAAAGCCCCATTTTTTTGGCTTGGACTTAATATATTGCCTACGTGAACCAGCTTTGGTTCCTTTACAGGGAATCATCATTTCATCAATTGAATAACGGGTTCCTTCTTTTCCTTCTTCTTGATTTAAACAATTATGACGTATTTTAAGAAATGGCCGAATTTTATAAAATCTATCATTGGGGTTACATTCATCATTGTTTTGAAAGTGAAGAGACCGCAATATTTTTTGATACTTTTTAAGAGGCATAATATCTTGTACTTTAGGAACTCCCATCAAATTTGACCAATAGTCTGTGTAGGCCGGAAGTTTATTTACACCCATCCATAACTGAACTGCGAGAAAATCAGCTAACTCTGCAGAAGATAAATGAATAGATTTTCCGAATTTTTGAAAAGAATAAATATTACTTTCTTGCACGATTAAATCAAAGATATCATCACAAAAAAATCGTTTGAAATACGCATAAGGAGTCAATACTTCTTTATTGTTAGTATGAAATTCGTAATTTGGAATTTCAACACCAAAATTAAATTGTTTTTCACTTTTCCATTTAAATTTCATATGTTCTATTTTATAATTTCTTGAGGGCCTTGAAGAAACAAACTGAGCTTCAGGTAATGGAGAGGGTTGTGGTGAAGGTAAAGGAATGGGTAGAGTTCTTACATTATAGTTTAAAATTCGTTTTGAAGTTCTGATAGATGATTGTTTAGATTTACTAGATGTGCCTGCAGATGTACTTGGCTGTGGGGAAACAAATTCAGGTTCAAGTAATGGAGAAGTGCGAGATGTACTTGGCTTCAAAATATCTAGTCCGAAAGTTGGTGAAAAATTAGTGGTAGAAATTTCTTCTTCAATTATATTTTCATCAATACTATCAAAAAATTCTCTAGTAACCTATCATTATAATATGGATAAATTAAAAATTAATCATATTTATAAATTTATAAAAATGTATAAAAATATATTTATATTTACTTCTTCAATTGGATTCAATTCAAAATCTTTTAAAAGTTCATCTAACTCATTTTCATCAGCGTTCGATGATAAAGAAGACGAATCATAATTTGAGGCATAATCTACATTTTCGTCACTAGATTCGTTTCCAGAACTCCCACTACTCTCAGGGGGGATCATAGATAATATTTTTTGGGTTCTTCTTCGTTGCATAATGAAAGTTAACTAAATTAATATGAAGATAAATGTATGTAAAATATATATTTATTAATGGTAATAAATAATTTATAATATTTTATGAAAACGAATATCTATAAAATAATATAATATCTAGATCAATCAGTAATTGGTGATGTATATTATAGGATACAGTTAATAAAATTATGAAATGAGTAGTTCATGGCGATGTATCTTATAAGATACATATACTTTGAACACTTATACACATAAACATAATTTAATTATATAATATTATTAATAGAAGTGGCAATACTACTTACCAATGAGTTATTTTTGAAAAAATATAATCAAAAACGTACAAATATCGTCTAAAAACATAATTCGAAAAACGCCGACACACGCTATCTGATGACATAAAAAAAACAGATAACTGAAACCTACAAAATTAGATACTGTGTTAATACAGTGATACCAAATTTTTTTCTATTTTCAAACTATACGTAACACAGTGTATCCAAAACGTCTAATAAAAAATATCTTTAAATATTATTGAATTAAAAATTCACAAACTTGATGTATCCTAAAAGATACTCTGCCAAGTTAAGGGTTAAATAAACTAATATATTATGACACAAATATATCAATTTATAAAGTGTGTAAAAAACTTAACAACTTAACAACAAATCGTTGACATTCAACAATCGGAAATCTTTTTTCTGTATATACCAGGTATAATATGCTAAACAGATGTACAATGTATCATTCAATTCAATTCAAACCTAATATGCAACAGATTTATAATTTATAATTTTGTTTTATTTTTTAAAATAACTATTTAATGTAATATTCACACTGTAGTTGACTGTACCTTATGATATATTATAGTGATTTTACATGACATGTCTTATAATATTTACATATACTATACAATAATTAATTAATAACAGCAAGAAAAATTAGGTTCAGTTATGACAAAGTTTTACATTAGTAAGCATTAAATATAGGTTGTTTAAAGTTTACAAAATAATGAATGATTTATCATTTATATATCTAATAATAGTATAACACACATTTTAGTAATTATTTTTTCTCGTTTATATGAAGATAATTTAGAAATTTAGGTCATAATGTATGATATACCTAATCAATAAATTCTGAGCCTCATGATTTTTTTTAATAATTTATTTATAAATTATAAATTATTTGTACACCATGATATATATTTTACATTTGAATCTAAAATGTTTCCTTATTTTAAACACGACCCCATCATCATTAATATTACTTAATGGGACTTGACTCATTATTGTTTTATTCTCCTAACACTTTCCTATATATACATGTATTATTATTGAACTGTCAAGTAATAATATATATAGGTTTTCATTTAGTTTTTTTAATAAATCGGGGTTGACACAATATTCCAATAAGTATTTCCCTTGATTTTTCTATAACCTCAATGGTGTATTAGGGGGTATACGGCGTATACTTACTTCTCTAGATTTTTTTAGCTTTTACTCTCTTAATTAACGATGATACACGGGTATACAGCCCCATATACCTATTAAAATTATTAAAATATGTATTATTATTAGTGATGCACAATGATGTCGTATTTCGATATCGATATCGATATCAGACCGATTTTACCGATATCGATATGACAAAAATAATATTCGATATCGAAATACGACATCGCAGGTAAATATCCAACATTTTATCGATATCGAAAATTGATATCAATTCGTTGCAATTTGAAATTTATATTTTCTATTTATATAAGTTTTGACAGTAAATCAATGTCTAAGAACGATTAAACACCAACGATAAGCAATAGTGGTGGGCAAAACGGGTCTTTTAAACGATTCGGATCGTTTGGATCGGGTCAATCACATGACCCGTTCATATGACCCGTTCATTTCGTTCATTCCGTTCATTTGAACGATAAACCATATGAACGAATTATATCTACTGATAACCGAATCTTTGAACCACGATGAACGAATTATATCTACTGATAACCGAATCTTTGAACCACGAACGGCATGAACGAACTAGAACCATTCCCGAAGTCTGAATTCACAATTTATTACGTGACAGAGCATAACCAACTCTCGATTTTTTTTATAACTTATATATGCTTAATGATAAAAATTACTATGCGTCTTTATAGTACATTTCCTAAAGTTTTATGTATTAAAAAACTGAAATTTATTAATATATTAATACATTAATACAGTGGCGGCGCCAGGAATTTTATCTTGGGGGGGCCCATTGGTGGCCTTTGAAAATTTGGTAGGGCCAAAAAAGTCCCAATTCGTTGTCTTTTTCCCATTTATAGGCTCAGTATAGGGTAGGGGGCTTACACACTATCTATTGTAAAAACTGTGTTGCATATACTAAGTTTTCATATAATTATTGGTTTTCATTTTAATTGATAATAAATATCATATAGGTATATAGGTATATTATTTAATATTTACACACTTAAACATTAGATAACATTTTCAACAATCTTACATAAACAATGAGTAGGTACTTTATTATAATATAGGCAATACACAAATTACATTTGTTTTTAAGTTAAAACATTTATATTTAAATAAAAAAATTGTAAAATGTAAACGTAAAACGTAGACAAAAATAATAATACTCATTGTCAATAAAATATTAAATCGTTGACAAATGACATTATGTCACAGATAGGCACGGCTCGCGGATATAATATTATATAGCCGTGCAGACGGGCGTCATACGGTCTTATAATAATAATAATTTATAACCACAATTATTCGATATTTCGATTTATAATCTGTTATTTTAAATAATTTTTTTTCTCTTGTGGTTAGGGGGGCCAAGGGGTGGCCAAGACAAATTTAGAGGGGGCCATGGCCCGCCCAGGCCCCCCCTGGCGCCGCCACTGCATTAATAACTTCACTATAAACCCGTTAAGTCAAACACGGTGGTTCAGTAAAGTTGATGCTATTAGAGATATGAGATTTTAAGTTAGTGAAACTTATGATCCATTAATACATATTCAGATTTTTGGCATTTTTAAATACATTGTAAGACCATTTTTCGAATCGTTCAAATTTTTTATACCACTTAAGATGATCCTGTGACAACACAAACTCAAGTTCTTCAAACAGGAACCTCCCTTTTCATTTTTAATTATTAAACAGATTTTTTTTTTGAGAATTTTGATGTATCTAAATCAAAATTCAAGCTACTAGTTCTTGAGTTATGTAACTTTTTTTTAAGGATAATATGTCTATGGTAATGGATTAAGTAGCTAGGAGGCTTAGATGATTTGAATAAGTTAGCAATTACTATTGATTTATCAATATAAATAATTTGTAAAAATTATCCAAGTATAATAAATACTAAAACTAACATTCCATAATATAGTTTTTATTTTTATAAAGTCATGTTTAAGGTTATTGATATTTATTTATTTATTTTTATTATTTAATTATTATTGTATTGTATCCATCTTATTAAGTATTTAAATATGATTTGTAATAAAAAAATAAAAGCAATTCAATTACAATTAAGTGTGTGTATACTTTTTTGGAGACAATTTTGTTATCAAAATTATAAATATCTACTTGTAGAGACATGACTGGTTTTGAAAAATACTGTTATATCCTGTGTCTATAAAGTATAAGTGTAATTAATTTTATTGTTGAAATATTGATCATTAATCCAATAGCAGTGATAGAGCTACATGTCTTGTTTTCGCTCTTGATTTATTACTATAAACTCAATAGCAGTGGTTGAAACTTGACAATTTTGTGTTTTGGTTTTATTATCTTATTTTTAAAATACTGAAATTTTTAAATTTACAATATTTCATACCTGAACAAAAAATACGGTAAGTTTTAAATCAAAATATTTAATTTTGTTATTGACAAAATATATAATATTTATTTACAACACATTGAATATTTATATAATTATTAAAAAAGATAATATGGATAATTTGGCTACTAAGAAGCGCAGTAATGTCTGGAATCATTACACACTTATAGCAGCAAACGTTGCGAAATGTAATTACTGCAATGAAAAAAAAAGTTTTGCAGGAGGATCAACGGGAAATCTACTGAGGCATATTAAGACAAAACATGTCACAGTACCATTACAAAGACAAATACAGGTAATAAAAATAAATAAATAAGTATTGATATAAAAAATTTATATACTATATGAGAAATCAAATAACTATGTTTGGTTTACATAATTAGCATGTTGAAATTTCTTAACATTTTTACATTTTTCATACAGTATATTTTATTAATAAAAATATATACATTCTGTAATATTAAAATATTTAATTAGGAGGAGCAATTAAATACTGAAAATATAGATGACCCACAACCATCAACCTCTTCTTGTTCTCAACCAAATTCATCATCTTCGTTAGTAATTCAGCCTGTAAAAAATGTGAATACTCAACTGTCCATCTCAAATTTTATTAATCGACCTCTACCTTTAAATAAATCAAAAGCCATAGATCAGCAGTTAATTAAAATGATAGTTAAAGAGTACCATCCTTTCAGTATCGTTGAGGATAAAGAGTTTCGAAAACTAATAAATATGTTGTCACCTAACTATGTAATTCCATCAAGAAAAACAGTTTCAAATAGTTTATTGCCCCAAATTTACCAGATAGCAGTTCAAAACGTAAAGCGCCAACTAGAGGATGTATCAGCAATATGTTTGACAACCGATGGATGGACGTCTGTAACCAATCAAAGTTTTGTGGCGGTTACTGCACATTTTATCAACCCTAAAAGAGATTATGAAATATCTACAGTCTTACTGGGATGTACTGATTTTCCACAAAGTCATACAGGTGATAACTTAGCTCTGTTCCTTAAGAATACTGTGGCTGAGTGGGGATTAAATCAACGTGTAGCTGCTGTAGTGACTGATAATGCAGCAAACATGAAAGCTGCAATTGAAAAATGTGAATGGCGACATCTGTCATGTTTTGCGCATTCGATTAACTTGATAGTTCAATCTGGATTACAGAGCATTGAACATGTAACTAAAAAGGTTAAAGATATAGTAACATATTTTAAAAAGAGTTCACATGGTTTAAGTAAATTGCAGGACTTACAAAGACAAACAAGATCATCCATTTTAAAATTGAAACAAGATTGTCCACCCGTTGGAATTCAATTTACGACATGTTAGATAGGATATTTGAATTAAAAGAACCAATTGTGGCGACATGCGCTATTTTAAACATTTCTGGTTTAAACTCTCTTTCAGAACAAGATTGGATTGTTATAGAAAAATCTAAAATGATATTAAAGATATTTTATGATGTTACAATAGAAATCAGTGCTGAAAAGTATGTAACAATCTCTAAAGAAATTATTTTTGTAAAAGCATTAGAAAAATATTTAAAAAATTTTAAAAATGATATAACATTACCACAAGATGTTCAGAATATGGTTAAAATTTTGTATCAAAAGTTAATGATTAGGTTCCAAACAATTGAAGACAATATATTAATCAGCCAGGCTACTCTTCTTGATCCGCGTTTTAAAAAACATGGATTTATACATGCTGAAAAATGTAGTACAGCTATAAGACATTTAAGAAGTAAAGTTCAATCTATAAGGGCCGAAGAAAATATGATACCACAACCAAATGTTATACCTCCATCAGTTTCTCTTCCAACTTCAAGTACAGCAATCTGGGAAGATTTTGATGAAACTGTTGTCAACGTTATAGGTGGTAATAATTCAACTGCAGCTGGAATTATTGAAGTGGATAAATATCTAAATGAACCATTATTAAGACGAGATGAAAATCCATTACTTTGGTGGTCAGAAAGGAAAAAAGTATACCCATTGTTATATGAAATTGTGAAACGCCGTCTATGTAATATGGCAACATCTGTGCCATGCGAAAGGATTTTTTCCAAGGCTGGACAAGTCGTTACCAATCGCAGAAGTAGATTAGACTCTAAAAAAATATCTGAAATCTTTATTTTTGAATCACAATATGTAAAATATAGAAGTAAGTAATTGTACTGTATGTCTGTATACAAATAATTAATAAATATCAGAGCCTACAGCGATAGCATTAAGTATTCAGTATTATATTAAGTATATTGTACAGTATTATTTCTGTATTTAAGATTATATTATTATATTATATTAGAAGGGACTAATAATAAAGTAAGTAAAGACATAAATATTAATAATGAAACAAAATATAAAGCAGTAATTTTAAATTTATACTATATTTCTACATACATATTATTACCTGTATGATCTTTACTAATTTGCTTAAAATCATTGATGATAATTAATAGTAAATTGTATCTGATTCTGAACATTGTATTTACAAATTCGTTTTAAGATTTGAACTCATAATCCATGAAATAATAACAAATCACAAGAGTCGAGACTCGAGAGTACGAGACACAAGTCATTTTTCTATGTACAAATCAATAACTTTAACAATTAACAATCTAATTGTAATTTATCAGTAGTCACTGTACACCTGAGCGTCACCTATTCGATTTCGTTTTTCGTATTCACTTATTACTATTCACAGTATCTTCAGTAATCACAAATCAGTATTCTTGATATCGTCAAGACGTCAACAATACCGTGAAGTTTGTTATTATTTTTCATACGTACTTATTACACAGAATAATATTATGTGCTTATTATCAAATCCAACCACTGACAACACAGAGTACCTACATTCGAAATAAACCTAAGTGTTCACCACGGACTAAGATATATCTTAGTCCGTGGTGTTCACGAGAATCGTATCAACAAACCAGTGTGACTTGAGTTGGTAACAGTGCAACCTGAACGAGAACAAAATTGAACGAATGAACGACTGAACGACGTTAAATTTTTTTACGATCCGGATCAGTTCGTTCACAAGTTTGACCCGTTCAATTAGATCCGTTCGTTCACGAACGACACATCTCTAATAAGCAATACGATAAAGCTCTTACAATAGACGTATATAGCTGTGACTGTTGGATTTTTACAATTAGTCTCGTTCCGTCGTTTCCGTCGTCTACGTTGAGTTAAATAATTAATAAGTTAAATTAATAATAATTTATTTGTCAATAGTTATAATAAGTTAAATAATTAAATAAAAATTATGAGTTCTATTAAGATAGTACCATTACCTGGAGATCGTAGTGACATATGGAAACATTTTGGCTTTCAAATAGATAATAATAATGGTTCAATATTAAATAAAAAACAAGTTCACTGTCGCGAGTGCAAGTCTATTATTGCGTACAGTGGTAATACTAGTAATTTAAAATTACATTTACAACATGCAGTGCGTCAAAAACATCTAGTGCATCGAGTGATATTCAAAATTATCTATAACAGGGGATCGTAAATAAAGAGCTCACTAAAGTTTTATGAAATTTGTCATTAAAGATTTAAAACCACTTAAGTATCGTAGAAGGTGAAGGATTTCGTGAATTCATGCATATAGCTGTGCCAGAATATATTGTTCATTGCAGAATGTCTATAACAAGACAAATTGACCAAATGGCAATAGTTGAAAGGGAGAATATAAAAAAGGTTTTGAAAGATATACCTAATGAGTGTTTAACTGTTGACTTTGGACTTCTGTGGCAATAATAGTTACTTGGGTGTAACATGCCATTTTTTGGATAATTGGAAATTAAGAAATAGAATTTTGGAAACAGTTGAGGTACCGGAATCGCATACTTCGGAAAATATTACTAATAATATAAAATCTGTAATAAAAAATTGGCAAATTGAAAATAAAGTGTGTGCTATTGTCAGTGACAATGCGGCTAATATAGTGAAAGCTATTAATGACATAGGTCAGGATAATTTAATTAGATGTACTTCACATTCTATTCAATTGTCTGTAAATGCCGGGCTCCAAAATGATTTAGTTAAAACATTAACAAGCAAGTTACGAGCAATTGTTGGTAATTTAAATCGAAGTTCGTCATCAACATGAATTAGATAAGGAACAAGAAAGATGTATGGACGATAAAAGTAAGCTAATTCAAGACTGTATAACTATACTCTGTTCCATGAGAGAGCAATCAGTCCGCCGACCGATTTTCGTCCGTGTTTGCGCATGTCACCACTCTTGAGACCACGTTCGAGCGGTTTCGTCGGTGCGCGCTGGTCGTCGGTCTCAAGAGTAGGGCGAACCACTTGTGGAATCCCACTGCTATAGAAAAATTATGTGTATTGGGCAATATTGACCGGGCGCATCGTTTTGGTGGCGCCAAAAAAATGTAAAAAAAAATGAAACAAAATAACAATTTGGTTGACAGTTGTTTTAACTAATAATTGTTAATTGACTTACAACTAATTTACGAAATTATGAGAGGCAACAAAACGAGCAAATCAAATACCAAAAACAATTTTTATAAAACAAAATTAAATGGATCATTATACATATTATATTATTATAATATATTACCTATTTGGTTTATTTTGATATTAATGATAATACAAATAATAATTTTATATATTTTATTTTCTTTTTTTGCATATTAAATGCTTATATGTATTGTTATAATTGTTTTCTAATAAAATAAAATTCCATGAATGAAAAATAATGAATTGTATAATAGTTTCATTTTTGATATACAAAAAAATAGAATACCTATTATTTTGTGAATTAGTACGTAAACATTTTCAAATTGTGTAAAAAGAAAACAGATATACAAAGGTTGACAACCACTTGTTCGGGGGCCCTAATATGTTAGATGTAGTACGAGGATTCAAAATTACTGGAAAAAAAAAATACCTCGGTGTGTAATGCGTTGCGTTGTGCATCAGCGTTGTCTATTGTGTAATGCGTGTCCGGTGATCGAGGGACCGACTGGCTGGAGCCTGGCAGATGTTATTCTATAATATGGAATGTATTAACTACCAACATTTAATCTACAGTCACTAGCAATCAAACCGTACGCTAAGAGAGTACTCTGCACGTTATTCTTTATCCACGTTTTTTGAATATTTTGTTATTTGATATTGTAATTTTTTCAAATTATGGAACGAGAATCGATAATACTATATCTCCAGGAAAGCCCAACCCATGCGGAAAGGTAAGTCATTTTTTAAATATATAATCAATAATAATTCTTGAACTCTGAACTCTGAACTCATTATAATCAGTTTTCTGTAGAGTACTTTTCAAATATATCTTAATTCCATGTAAAAAATGGTTAGGTTTAAAAAAAAAAATCTTTAACTTCGGTAACATTTCATAACTATAAAAGGTGGTTAAGTGGATGTCGCTCTGCTGTACAGTATGTGACAAGTGGGTCACTGTAATGGATGGTGTTAAATTTGAATTCAATAATATAATATCATTGTATAAGAAAAACGATTCTGAGCGAAAACATTATTATGACATGAAACTAAAAAAGTATATATAAATTATTGAACTAGTATTTGATAATATTATATTTTAGATTCTGTGCGGAGCGATGAATGTATTGATTTTACAATGATGTGTGTTTTTTTTAATTTTTAATTTTTTTTTCAATTTTTTTTATTTTTGTGTCTGTCATCACCTTTTAGGACAGTAAAAATTCTTAGATTTTCTTCAACAGTATCTCTTCTGATAGGAAAGTGAATCTAGTTGGTACTTTGGGGGGGTCAGAAGTAAAAATTTCCCAGTAATTTTCAAAAGCGCCGTGAAAAACAAAATCTTTTATGCAAATTCTGTTTTTGAGAAAATCAATTTTGGTTACAATTTAAATTCATAATATTACAACATTGGATATTCGCTCAATTTCTCATGTAATTTATTATAAAATAACAATTTTTAACATAATATACAAATTTTTTTCCACATTTTTTTTGTGGTATAATAATTTATTAATGTATAATACTTACGATAATTTATTTTCGTTTTCATTTTATAATTATTTTTGTTTTTTGATTTTTTACCCAGGTTTCCCCTATATAATTTATAATTCCTAATTAAAATTTACAGTTATTAATAAATACAATTAAAATATGATATTATTGGGTATTGATCGGTATGCTATATATTAAAATATTTATTTTAATAGACAATTTTTTTACTTTCGGACTTTTTGTACCACCACGGAAATTAAAAAATGAATTGGAACCTTGTCCAACTTTTTTCTTACCGGGCCTTTTGTCCATGGATTTTTTATCCCCGGACTTTTTTTGAGCTGTTTACGGACATTTTCAGTTTTCAATTTTTTTAATTAATTATTACAATTTTTTTCAGTTTGTTTCTTCAAGTCAAAAGCTGATGATTATTAATGCTTATAAAGAAAAAAAGATCCAAATCCAGATTTAAAAATGGTTCATATGAAAAAACTACTTTCACTGGAGCTTGGAATCGGCCAATCAACAATCTATAATACTGTTTTGGAGTATCAACGCGATAAACCGTTTCTTCGCGCCGAACAAACGAAAAAATAGGCAAAAAATTGCAGAAAAAATTGACGAGTTTCACAAATATGCCATTAGAAGGAAGATTCATCAATTTTGGCACAACTGTGATCTTCCACTGGACAAGGTTTTAGTTGCCATAAACGAAGAAGAGGGTCTACCAAATTTTTCTCGTACGTCGCTCTTTAGGTTGATGAAATCTATGGATTTCGTTTACGTCAAGCGAGGACGTCAGAGTGCCCTTATTGAAAAAATGGAGATTATTGTTTGGAGGAGAAACTACTTGAGGCAGATTAAACAATATCGGGGAGAAGGTCGGCCCATTTACTATTTGGATGAGACTTGGGTGAACGCCGGAGATGTGAATAGTAAAGTGTGGTCCGACAAGACTGTGATATCAGCTCGAATGGCATCTTCTGAGGGACTATCAACCGGAGCAGTAATCCTACTGGCAAGGGTAAACGATTAATTGTCAGCCACATTGGTTCCGAAGATGGATTTGAGTAGTATATTTTGTATGTTCACAGCTAGCTTTTCCACGGTAAATTTTTTTTTTCAAGGGAGGTTGTCCCGCTTGGAGCACTCTGATTTACCGTGTAACACATTACACACTGATTGTTTTCCAAATTTCGTCTCACACAAAAAATATTTACTGTATTCTATTTTTTACTCATGTTGGTTACACTGTTTTTTTTATCTAAATGTGATAAACAAATTTATGATAATTTTTTTTTTAAAGTCAATTATTTTTTTTATTATACTCAGTTACGAACGATTGTCTGTTTAACCAAGTTGTGTTTCGCTCGCTAATTTTCTCATCATTTCATTAAATTGTTTTTTCCAAGTTTTTGTTTAATTTTTTTTTTTTAAAAAAAAATGAATTTCCAAAGATGTACAAACGATATCCAGTCATTGGTCGACCAAATACGATTCAATTCAACACCAGCGTATCCAGAATTCTCAACTTTTTTATCAAGGTTAAAAACGTTTAAAACCTTTCCATCGAACACCGGTCAAAATAAATACAAACTCTCAGAATGCGGATTTTACTATATCAATCTCGATGATGCAGTTCAATGCATTGGTGTGGAATAATTCTACATAGTTTTGAAATCGACGATAATTGTTTTATAGAACACACCCGATTCTCACCAAAATGTTTATTTGTATTATTAATGAAAGGTAATCAGTTTGTTCAAAAAGTTTTAAGTAAATATTGTAAAACCGAAGTTATTTGTAATTGTGAAACCGCTTCGTACGACACCGTTTGTTAAATCATGTTTTTTATATATACTGTTATAATATTTGTTGTATTGAATAAAAAAAAAATAAAATAAAATTGAATGTTTTATCTTAAATGTTTTAATATTTGATTTAATATCTCGTGGACGTATAGCCTAGCGGGTTAGTGCGTATATAATAATTTAAAATGTTTTTTAGGTAACAGGTTAGTAAGTATATGTGAATTCCCTCTCTAGTATACACTAATTGGCTATCTGTACGTCCACATTTTTTGCATTTTTTTTTTTTTTATCAGAGTTTTTAGTATATAATATGACCACAAAGGAAAAAACTGGCAGTTCAATGCATAACTCCTAACAGTTATATCCTACTTTTTATTGTTCACTTTTTTAAAAAAATTTAACAAAAAAAAAACTTCATTATGAGTCCACCAATAATTGTCTGTAAGTCTACATTCGATATCCGAGCTTTTAACAAGAAAAGTATTACAGTTGGATTACTAATTAATAAGCAGATTTCAATTATTTTATTATTAGAATGTAAACTTTCAAAGAAAATTATCACATTAAGTTTAGAAGAATGGTTTACACTGATGTCTGAATCTAATTACAATTCAATTATTAATAACCTAAATACCAGGGTGAGACGTGTAAAGATTACCGATTCCTTTTCATATTCAATCAATGTTAAACAGAGTTCAATTACCCTACATCTAAACGAGGAATACATTACCTTAACGCACATAGATTTGTACCGGCTTCGTCAATTGCAGAATTTGATTGATTTGTATGTAGTAGACAAGCAAAAACGTTTAGCAAATTACCAAATTACTTTCAAAACTGCATATGACCTAATTAAAAATGATGTCCGTGGTCTACCGTCCACCTGTCAAAGGAACGAATTTACCAACCAATATATTCAAAACTATGATTTTAATTATTATAATCATCTACAGAACGATGACACATCATTTTTATATGAAATATTACAATTTCATTTGATACATTGTCCGATATGATTTTACAAGATCTATTAATATAAAACATATAAATATGTTTAATTATTGTTTTTTTTAAAAAATAAAACTTTTTATTCAATAATAAACTTACTATTTTTTTTTCTTAAATTACATGTCACCTTTAATCATAAAGAATAGTTTAATACGTTTTAGTTTCAAATATTATGTTTTATTCTTATCTCATATTTTCAGTGAATGAGTAGATTAAATTTTAATAGAGAATTGATAGCAATGTTTCAATTAGAAATTTTTTTTTTCTCAGGTATACTATATAGTTTATAGGTTTATGTTTTCCAAGACCTTTGAGTATTGAACAAATAAAAAAAAAATAAATGTATATAATATTTTGTTTTATTAAATGAAACTCATTTTTCCGTATAATAATCAATTATTATAATGAACAATTAATAGTTTGACGCTTCGGATCGGTTAGTAATTTATCAAATATGGTCTGCATTGTTTCATTAAGACTAGTATGAAGTGTTTGATCTTTGATTCGTCGGTTGTGTACAATCTGACAGTAGCTTCACTGAACTTCCATCTATAACATCAAATTATTTTTATTTAAAAACAAAAGAAGTAAATAAAATCAGTAAAAAAACAGATTCAGCAATAGTTTTTTAATTTAAACCAACGTATTTACCTGTCCTTTACTAACACATTTCGATGTTAGCAACCTTATAATGGCTTAGCACCCAAAGATCCTTTCCTTTTTCTTCAAAAGGCGTCTTTATTGTCACATCGCCATCTCCTTGTCTGAATGTTAGCGAATTAAACACCTCGACATCAAAATCTTCTGTTCTCAAGCGTTCGCTAATATTATCTCTGTATGATGCATTCTATAAAAAAAATTAAATTATTTATGGTATCATTATGAAAATATTATTTATATTACCATTTTATTATGCTTCTTTTTCATAGGTTTTTTAACACTTGCTTTTTCTGCAGGACGTTTTGATATAGGTTTTGTTTTTGAAAAAGACGGTCTGATATCAATTGATGCACTATAATGTTCATTCTATGAAACATAAAACATAGTATATTATTTTTACTGTTTTTTTTTCATTATATATTTTTTCTATGTTCCAAGAATTATAAAAGCGTTGAGTAATGTCACGACTCACTTCCAATATACTTTAGTAACTAAATACTTATTTTTTTTTTTTTTAAAAAACTATGTTAGTTTTATTTAATATTATTTTAAGAATTAAAACCATAGCGTTGAGTGGTGTTACGACCGGCCTCCAATTTGCTATGGTTATAAGATATTTACTAAGTAGTACTAACCTCTGAATCAGTTGAAGCAATTGTACGGTACGACATTTTTTTTCTTTGGTAGTATTTCTGTTGAACTGAGCTTCTTGTCCTGGAGATGAAATCTTGAAGACTGGTGAATATTAGAGAATTCCCTCTGTCTTTTATACACAGATTTTTACCACTATTCATTTAATTAAGTACACAAATGGCCATAGCAATGGCCTGGTGCCATAATATACATTATAGAAACCTGCTAAAAACATGAACATACAGGTACAACAGTAAATCACATTACATGAATTTAAATTGATGCTAACATGACCTGCCCAGTCAATGTTCATAACATTACCATTATCAAAGTCAATGATGACCCCTTGTATAAATTTCTATAATAATCTTACCTTGGATAGCTGTTGAAATATGTTCATATACAACAGCATATTACATTATATGAATTTAAATTATTACAAACAGGATTTAAAATAAATTAGAAGGTATACATTCCATTCCCCAAAACCCATTACATTATATGAATTTAAATTGTTGCTAACATAACCTGGCATGCCAAATGTTTTCACATTTACTAAATGTCAATGCTATTATATATGAAAACAGGACATGAAATAAATTAAAATGTTTAAATCCATCACAAAAAAATTTCTAATGGGAGAAGAGAGGGTTATTTTTCGGGTATAAAACACAGAATTTCTCAGCTTATCGTCATCAGTTCAAGCAACAGCAGTTTCAAGAGCATCCAACAGCAGAACAGTCTTCTTCACCAAAACAACAGCCAGCCAGCAGTTTACCAAACATCTTCAACAGCCAGTCAAAAGATTGTCAAAACAACTCTAACAAATAGACCAGCCATCATACTTAGAAAAAAACCTTAATTTCTACAAGCTATGTAAGTACTAGTTTTTTTATTGTTATTTATAAAATTTAACATCATACTTCTTTTTTTTTAAAAAAAAAATAAAAAAAAATAAAATAGAATAATAACAAATTATTGTTGTAATGTTAATATAGTTTTATAATATTACTATGGGTATTGAGTGTTATATCTTATAGACTTAAAGATTTTTTTTTCTCAGATTACAATATAAAAATAATAAATATAAAAAAGAAAATAGCTGTTTAGGACGGTTTCTCAACTCTCACTTTAGTCACTACTATAATATAAGCTGTTTTCCTTTTTTTGTTAAGTTATGATCAAGTAACAATAGTACGTTTAAATTACACTGCGTTCACGGTATAGAAGATAACTGATATACATGCTATTATATATTTACATAGATAAGATAGAATATCAGGCTTATCAGCCATCAATAAAGTGATTCAATTTTTTTTTTGAGATTGTGGGGGTTGGGTTCCTTATTATAATTAATTACCTAACCTCAAAAATCTTAATAGTCAATCTCTTTCATGAATAAACTATAGATACCGTTATCTAGTAGTTGTTATATGATACCTTGTTTTATCAATGTTGAAATACTATAGCTGATTATAAATATTGTTATTGATAACGTGATAGTCGTATTATACGTGTAATATTATCTTACGTAAAAAATGTTTTAATATAAAAAGTTTTTTTTATTATATTAAAATATTCAACAATGTTCACTGTCTGTATAAAATATATCCTAAAACATATTTTAACACATTTATAAATTAATTATTTTTTTCTATCTTCACTTGCAACTAAAAGTTTGTTTTTATGTTATAAATGCTATATTGTCTAATTTTTAAGTTTTTTTTATTTAGCTTCGAATAATATAATTAGTTATTATTATATATACGTATATACGTACATTCGTTGTTTTATAAATAATTGCTTAATTATTAGATTTATATAATATTTTATATTTTACACTAATGTATTTAGGTAAAATTACAGATAATGAATTTTTGGTATTCATATGATTTTTGTTGTGATCAAATTCAATATTATGAAGAACAGATTGTAACCTTAACGAAGATGATTGATGAAAATAAAATTAAAGAAAGATATGAATATAAAGATCTCAAAAAAAAAAATTAGAAACCTGAAATTTACTATTTATTTAAGTAGAACAAACTCTAACCCAATTTTTCTTATTATAAAGAGAGTTAAACGCAAAATAGTTTTATTAAGAGAAGAAAAAATGGATATATGTAGAAATATAGTGATTTATATGTTGCAAATTTTCGTAGGCGAGAGCATTGTTCGGTAAAAGGTTAGATTTTATTACGACAGTCAAATCTAAAACGTGAAAGGTTTAGATCAGGTTAAATTTTTTTTTTTTTTAAAATTTATTATGAATAATAGTAATTTATTAAAGTTTTATTTATGTATATAGGTATTAATGTAAAACTTTATTTTCTTTAGCGTATAATATTTTATTGTTTTCCTTTAACGTTTTATTAATTATCGTTAATTTCTGCAAACTAAGCATAATCGTTAATTTCTGCAAACTAAGCATAATCATTGAAAACTATTGTTTATACATGGACTGTAACCATAGTTGATTTTTATTTTAATATAAATGCTTATATTATATTTTGGTTGCATAAAATAATATAAGCATTTATATATGAACTAACCTCAATAAAGAAACATTTATATAATATATATAGGTCGGTTAGAGTGATTAACCACTACGCTAGAAAAATCGCGAGAGCTGTTGAGACCGGTGACAACGACCAAATATGCGAATGTCTACACAAACTTTTAAAACTACCGATCACTATCAAACATTTAGAAACCACTGGAATTGGACGAGTGGTCAACAAATTAAGAAGCAGAGGTGGAGTCGTAGGAAAATTTGCTGAAAGAGTAGTCCTAACTTGGAAATATGTTGTAAAAACAGAGATAACCGAAAATTATATCTCTGAGGAAAACTGTAATTCTTAAATATTAGTAAATTATGATTAACACAGAATTTTTATGTAAAAGAGTTAAAAAGCATAAAAAATAGAAATATGTTAAAAATAAAGTATTTTCTTCGGATGCATAATAAATAATAAATTATTGACATTAATATGCATTTTTTTTTTATCTAGTAGAAAGTTTACAAATTCTAATAATTTTTCACAAAAAAACAAAAAAAAAAAATGGAGACTAAATCATTAATTCGTGACCAAATCAAACAAATTTGAAGCAGCAGAAAGAAAACTGTTATGGTCAAGATGAGATGAAAGAAGTCCATACCAATATTAAAAAAATTCGAATTCTAATACAAAAGGCGGTGCTAAAGAAACAAGAAAAAACTAATTGAAGAAAAACAAAATTTAATTAATAACTTTAAGCATTTAACCTACATAAACTATTTATGCGAAAAAAATATTCAACGAAGGCTAAGCGAATTGTATAACAAATTAGATGCTGAATAATATTCAATTTTTTTCAATAAATAATTAAAATATTATTTTTTTTTTGTTATTATTTATTATTTTTTAAAAAAAGAAGTTGATGTTATAATACATTTTTACAATATCATGATTGCTTATACCTATGTTTTTTTTATTTAATTTATTTTTTCAGTTTCATAATGAAAAGAAAAACGGTTACAAAACGCCAGCGGATGTCATCTTCTGATGAAGGTTTATTTGAAATTGAGAGATTTAAGAAATGTTCAAAAACATTTTTGATTAAGAATACTTTAGATTTTATAGACTATACGCTTTTTTTTAACCATGTTAGAGATAAATTAATTTTAAAGTTAAAACAATCATGTTTGCAATCATCTATAAAATTTAATTTACATGTGGATAGTGTATACGAACGAATACTCACACAAGAAGTTCAGGACATAGCTTTCAAAACTTCTAATACACTTGCATGTAATTCATCTGATTTCAGTAAATACTAAATAGAATGTTCAATAAATTATTATCTGAACAAGACCAGTTTTTAGCTAAAGGATCTGGATGGTCTCTTAAAACTATAGATGTATTACAGTTGAGAATTAATATAGTGAATCCTCTCAAAGGAGGAACGTATCTAGATCTACCTGAATATATAAAAGATAAAAGAGCAATTATAAATGTAAAAAATAACGATGCTAAATGTTTTAATATTCAATACTATCTAAGTTTGATAATCGATCGATAATAAAACTTATTTGAATAAAAAATATTTTAAAATGTTAGAAAAAAAAAGTGGTTTAGATTTTAAATGTATTGATTTCCCAACACCAATCAGTCAGATGAAAAAATTTGAACGTACAAACGATGTATCAATTAATATTTATAGTTTAAATGACAAAAAACATTTTTTTCCTTTGTATTTGTGATACTGAAAGAAAAAAACATTTCGATCTATTTTGTTCAATAATGATGAAACATCACATTACTGTTATATAAATAATTTTTCAAGATTCGTTAGAAGTCAGAAAACTAAAAACTGTTCTAAGTTAATTATCTGTAAAAGATGTTTTACTACTTTTGGGAATAAACCGTGTAAAAGCAAACTTTGGGGTATGAAAGGATTGATTGAACATCAACATAATTGTAGAAAGAACCAATTAGGGAGACCTATAATGTTTGAAGAGGGAGATGATGATTTTATTTATTTTAAAAGTTATAAAAAAACTCAAAGGATACCAATTGTTATTTATGCAGACTTCGAATGTATTTTAACTCCTAAAAAAACCTGATGAATTCATTCAGAGTTGTAAAAAAAGAAAAACAAATATCACACATTTACATGAAATTATGAGTTATGGGTTTTATGTAAAAGTTGACTATGATATTATACCAAAAGAGTTAGTAAAACAGTTGAAGATTCCTAGAAAGGTGGTTATTTATAGAGGTGAAAATGCAGCAAAAAAATTTATGGAAAATATGATTGATATCGGAAATAATATCAAAACAATTTACGAAACTGATACACCAATGGATAAATTAACTGAAAAAGAAGAAAAAAATTTTCAAAGAATCAAAAGATGTGAAAAATGTTCAAAACATTTTAAAAAAAATAATTTAATTAAAGTTCGAGATCACTGTCATTTTACTGGTAAATATAGACAATGTCTTTGCCTCGAATGTAATTTTCAAATAACTAATCCATCATTCATTCCAATTTTCTTTCATAATTTATCGTATGATAGTCATTTCATAATTCGAGAACTCGGTTGCGATGATCAAAATATTCACGTTATTCCTAATTCATCAGAAAAATATATATCCTTCAGCAAGGAAATCGCACCTAAATTTAGTATAAATTTGTTGATACATTCCGTTTTATGAGTGAGTCATTAAGTAAACTTGCGGAAAATTTATCTGAAGATAAGTCGAGATTTAGAGAAACTCTTAAAATATTTTCTGCGGAAGCACTAGATTTAGTTACACGAAAGGGAGTCTTCCCTTATGAATATGTCGATAATTGGAGTAAATTAGATGATACTTTTTACCATCAAAGCTAGAATTTTATAATTCTTTAACAGACGAGAAAATTAGTGATGAAGATTATATACATGCTAAAAATATATGGCATACATTTGATATAAAGACTTTAGGTGAATATAGCGATCTTTATTTAAAACTGATGTTAGCATACTAGCTGACGTGTTCGAAAATTTTAGAGACTTATGTTTATCTACGCTCGAACTAGATCCTGCTCATTATATGACTGCTCCTGGGTTTGCTTTTGACTGTATGCTGAAGTATACCAAGGTCAAATTATCGAGGTTAAAAGAGTACGACATGTTATTGTTCTTTGAGAAATCAATCAGAGGCGGTATATGTCAATCAACTAAAAGATATGTTAAGGCAAACATACCAAATATCGAAGGATTGGACTATAATGTGAATGAGCCGATCACGTGGATTACATATCTCGACTGTGTGAATTTGTATGGGAAGTCTATGTTAACAGAATTACCTTTTAAAGATTTTGAATGGGTTGATGATCTCAACATAGATGTAACTAAAATTGCTGATGATTCTGAATTCGGATATATATTAGAAGTTGATATTGAGTATCCTAAACATCTACATAAAAGTCATAACGATTTCCCGTTTTTACCGTTTAACGAATGTCCACCAAATTCAAAAGTTGAGAAATTGTTAACTACTTTATCATCGAAAAAAAACTATATCGTACATTACAAAAATTTAAAACAAGCGATTTCTCACGGCCTTAAAGTAGTAAAAATTCATCGAGCTATCCGTTTTTCTCAAAGTAAATGGATGGCATCATACATAAAATTATGTACATCTATGAGAGTACAAGCTAAAAACGAGTTTGAAAAGGATTTCTGGAAGTTGTTAATTAATAGTGTTTTTGGTAAATGTATGGAGAATGTTCGAGCAAGAACTTCTATAAAACTGGTTTCTTCAGAACAAAAAGCAAGGAAATTAATGGCGAAAACTAGTTTTAAAGACAGAACTATATATTCCAAGAATCTCATGGCCATTCATCAGCATAAGGAAACAATTAAATTTGACAAGGCAATTTATGTAGGATTTGCAATTTTAGACGTTTCGAAAACATTTATGTATGACTTCCATTATAATGTGATGAAGAAAAGGTATGGTACTAAAATTAGTTCTTTATATTCGGATACTGATTCCCTGATATATGCTATCCAAACAACAAATTTTTTTGACGATTTAAAAAATAGTTTATCACCATATTTTGACACATCTAATTATCCTAAAGACCATTGCTGCTTTAGTGAAATTCATAAAAATCAGCCAGGGTTTTTTAAGGAAGAAATGAAAGGAATTATAATTAAGGAATTCGTTTCATTAAGACCAAAATTATATGCTTATAAAACTGTAGATGGCGCTGAGAAAAAAAAGGCAAAAGGTGTAAAGAAATATATAATTAAAAATCATATGCAATTTAACAATTATATGATATACTAAACGCTTTTATAAACCATAAAACTCTCAAAGATGAACAAACTCATAGAAAAATGAATTTTATCCAATCAAATAAACATGTTGTTCATTCGAAAACAATGAACAAACTTGTTCTAAGTGCAAACGATGATAAACGTTATATAATGGATGACGGGATAAATACTTTAGCTTATGGTCATTATAAACTTAATAGGTCAGTATAAAAGCGTTATCTAGCGGAACAAAATACAGCAGTATTATTTATTTTCATTGATTCATTTACTACTAGATGACGCTTTTTGTTTTTGTCGATTGTAAATACATTAAGTTTTCAAAACAGGCTAATGAGGATCAGGAGATTATGTGAAATAATTAATTTAACTTGATAAAAAAAAACCTGATATTTAATTTTATTAAAAAACAAAATAAAAATATATTATACATAAAAAACATTATTTTAAAATATCTGATGATGTTATCCACGAATTTTGACTTGAATCAAAACCTAGCCATTTAACAAACATTTTATTCCCAACTTTTTTTACAATACGTTCGATGAGAAAGGTGTTTGGAAAATCAGTTAATTTAATTTCCTGTTCATAAAAACCACCTAAAATTATACTGCCTGATTCATCCTTTAGTTGATAAGTTACTGGATTTGTCTGTAAAACTTTTGAAACTGTAAATATTTCCGTTGTCCAATTTGGTGTATATCCTTTACTAAAATATGTTTATACTTAGATATTCGTACTTTATCGCCAACTTTTAATTTTGGTTTGTACAATTTTTAGAATTTTATAAGTGTTAAATTTATTTTTTTTGCATCCATTCGAGCTTCACTAGGTGTACATTTGATTGTTCTGTGTTTTGTATTATTATAGTTATGTATAATTTTTGATATTGTATTGTACCAATTCCATGTACCTGTTGCAGTAAAATGTTTATATATATTATTTTAAGAGTTTGAATCACGCGTTCCGCGATTGAACATTTAATAGCACTGTAATGTTAATTTATATTTTTTTCATTAAATCTTGAAATTGGGTATTGTAAAATTCTGTGCCATTATCTGTTTGTAAAAATTTGGATTAGCTTTTTTCAATATATTAAACATTCCTTTTGTACATTCTTACCTGATTTATTTTTCAGCGGTTCCACAAATACATATTTGCTATATGTGTCTATAACAACCAATATGAATTTAAAACCATAATTTTTTTAGAATGAGATTGCATCTCCATTAAATCAGCTTGCCAGAGGTCGTCAATAAACCGCGTTACCACACTGCGTCTAGGAAATATTTTTCTCGCTGGTCGATGTAGCTCATTAGCTACTCTCTAAGGTTGACATTATACTATAATATTCTCTCTCGTAGTTCTTCTAAAATAGATATAATTTCATTATTAACACCAGTATTACCAACACTTTGTGATGATGTCAAAAGATTTAATCTAGTTACTAGCTCATTCGGATCGTCATAATAAACTAATTGTGTTTGAGGTAATACATCTTTATATAAACCACTACCTATCTTAGGCTCAGGTGATGAAGTAAAATTAATCAAATTTGTAGACATGCGATCTGTAGGTGAAAAAATGCTTGCTGATTGATTAAAATCAAATGCTTCATTTTCTTGTATAATTTTTCTACGTTTAGCATTAAATAAGCTGGAAGGAGTAGAAGGTAAAGTATTTTAAATGATTTTAAGTTAATTCGAGGAGTTGTAGCCTCATTAATTTAGCTATTTCTTCGTTAAACTGTTTTTCCTCCATTTTCATTCGATCATACAATGGTTTTACAACAGTCATCCATTTATGATACCTCGAGGTTCTAGGTTTCCCATCTGCTTTAAATGGACTCCCGAAGTTTTCAAAATATTGTAATAAGATTCTATATCTGCTATAGTTGTATTTTTTGGTTCTTTCTCGCATAATAAAGACCATAGTCCTGGTGTAAATTGATAGTATTTATTCAGCAACAGTAATTTACCATGACTAAAAGTTACAGAATGTTTTCCTATTTTATATGAATCACTATCTTATCATATAATGCATGCCATAGGATTTATCATAACGTGTCGATTTAGGACGGTTATTTAAAAATTTTCAAATGGTGAATTAATTCGTTATCATTATCTTCATCACTAGTGCATGAGGTTTCTGATTTATTTTTTAGTTCAGTTGACTGTGTGTTACATATTGTATTTTGTTTTCTATGTGCACTTAATGGTTCAATTATCGGCTTAAATGCTTCACGGAAATAGTTTTCAGAATCTATAACACCACGTTTCATTTCCATTATTTTCCGTTTATATTTTTTTTTGATGTTATTAAATTTTCTAACAATACTTTTCTTTGTTCATTGTAAATAATAAATGCATATACCTGTATCGTACGACTACCGATAACGTTATGCAGATAATAACTGTGTGATGGTATATTTATATATATATATATATATATATATAGGTGTACATACAATTATTTTATTTTAATGAACGTATGAAAACCACATCTATACCTTCCCTCATTCATTTCTCGAGTTTTATCGATAACCATAAACCCATAAACACTATGATTCCAGCATAAATGAGACATTTTCCGAAATTCTGAGAAATCCATATCTGTAGACGAATGATCGTTGAAAATATGTCGTAAATTTGTATCATCTTGTTTCAGTATTATTAAAAAGTTTGCGTTATCTCTTACTAGCTGTTTCGATATTTTGGAATATGTCTGTGCTAAATAAAACACAGAGCTAGCACCTGAATGTCTGCCAATGCTAAAGTATTCTCTAATTACAGATTGTGGCCCACATATCACATCATCAAAAATTATAATAGAATTTTTCTTGGTTAAGTTTGGCTTTATAACCTTATCAGCGCTCGTAAATATGAAAAAATTAGCACCTTGTATATCATCTATTATTTTTTTAATAAAAATATTTTTCCTGATTAGCGGTTTCGAGTATAAATAAATATTTTCAAATCTTAACCCGTTTGCATGTGTGTGATTAGATTATACATTATATTTTTTCCTGATCCACTAGGACCAATTAGTATAGCACGTATTGTATCAGGTAATAACGAACCGTGTCTTGATGGTTTTTTTACTAACTGAACATCTACATTTATAAATCTAATTTATCTTTTGTTCAATCAAATTCATATTATTTTCTTATAAATACTCTAGAAATTTTAAATTTATAGTCAGTTACCAATGACGCGCTCAACACTCACAAGTGTAAGTCAGACAAGACTGGAAAAGGATTGTAAACTCTCTTATAATAGTCTCCGTTCGAAGCCCATGTTTCAGGCTACCAGTATTGTGGTCCTGGTACAAATTTAAACAAAGAGACTAGATCGTGGTGATAAAGGAATAAACCCGTTGGATGCTGCTTGCCGTGATCACGATATTGTGTATGCAACGAGTAAAAAATTTAGACGATAGACATATAGCTGATAAAGTGTTAGAAAATCGTGCTTGGGAGAGATTTTTATCAAAAGATACTCCTAGAAAAGAGAAATTTGTTGCTTACGCAGTAACAAATGCCAATGAAAGCTAAAAGAAAAAATAGGTATGGGTTGTAAAGGTAAACGGAACGTACTATAAAAAGAATTGGTATACTAGCAGCAAAGAAAAAAAAAATTTCAAAGAAAAAGAATGGTGGTAAAAGGTTGATTTTAGCACCAAGACAGTCAGGAGGTGTAATTCCCTTAATACCTATATTGGCAGGATTGTCAGCATTGGTAGTTTGATGTCTGGAGGTGCTAGTGTGTATAATGCTGTTCAAAATTCAAAAAGAAAAAAGGTGGTGGTTTGAATTCAAACAATAATCAGTTAAGAAAAAAACAAAAAACTTATGATCACGCTACCTGACAGCCGCTTTCGTCTCAAGATATTATTAAATAGTAGCAAAGTTGAAAAATCATCATTCGTGGGGTCTTTCGCGTGATAACTTACCCTTAAACCACCGTACGATTTGAATGTGGTATATTAAACTTGGATATATCTTCTATTATCTGCATATATTAATTAAAAATTATAATAGGGTGACTTTCCCATGATACATTTATGATAAATTATAAACAAAAAATATAACTTTTCTATAACAAATTTATAACAAAAAAATTAAAAATTGAATAGCTAAATAAACAAAAATTTAAGAAATGTAGGAACATTTAGGTAGTTTTTTGTTTTACTTATTAATATACATTATTTTTCATATTTTTGACTAGAATGAATTTCTTTTTGTAGTTTCTCATTTCCTGAGAGTATATGATGAAACTAAGCACAGTTTTCATGGAAAATAGTTTAACTGTTATCATAGCTTTTACTGTTTTTGTATTTAGTCTATTTTTCTCATCAGTCCACAAACAGTTCATATGTGAAAATACCCGTTCAACGCTTGCATTTGTTCCTGGGATGCACATAAAGAATTCCAAAATTTTTTTTAAGTTTGAAAAAACTACATTTTCACCAACTGATTCTATTTTGAAAATATCCACCCACATGGATTCTAATTTCTTATTTGTTGGTGGAGTGTAGTTCATTAAATTGTTCTTCAATAAAGTCATCTCATCAAACATTTTTGCTTCATCTAAATTGAGGTCAGGACGGTCAGGTACAATAGACTTTATTAAGGTAATACTTCTTATCATATTATCCCAATTTAAGTGTTCTTGAATATTTTTCAATGTTATCCAAGATATACCGTCAAACTGGTTTAAAGTAGGTCTCACCCATTGATCAATATATTCTAATCATGTCGAATAAAATATATGTTTGTAGTTCATAAGTTGTATTTCAGTAATTAATCCTTCATCTCTTAAGTTATTAAGAAGAGTTTTTTCTTTTGATGTGATAAAATTACCTTCTTGTCTTCCAATTAAACATTCTTTTAAGTAGTCTACTTTTATTTTAACTTCAACCACATATATATCATTACCTTCAATTGACCGAATTACTGATGAAAATAACTCACATTGGGCATTTAAAAACATTGCCAATAATAATGAGATTGGATTTTCAAAAAATGTTTTGAGGACAAATGGACATTTTTCTATTGATAGAAAATAAGATTTTAATGGACCAAACATTTCTATCAAACGTGTCAATGCTGGATGCAGAGAGAGCCATCTAGTTTTTGAATTTCCTAAAATAGTTTTGTAATCACTATTGACAAAATCACAAAACTCTTTGAGAGTATTAACACGGACCGAATAAATATAAAAGTGTTGAAATATTTTGGATATGATCATTTGTAGATCAATTGGTAATGTACCGGATGCACTTTGAATGGCGTTGTTTAATATGTGCGCTGAACATCCGATTCCAATAATATTATTTTCAACATTACCATTTAAATGAGTGAAAAGATTATTTTTTCCTCGTCTAAGTACACCTCCAAAATTTGTATTGGTATTGTCTGCTGATAATGCAATTATTTTTTTTTCAATTTTCCATGTCTTTAACAATTCCCAAACATAGTTTGTTAATTGTACAGCTGTTTCCCCGGGTAGATCAGTAAATTGTATTATAACAGTTTTTATACCTGTTTCCGGCAAAAAATATCGTACTAAAACTGGAATAATTTTTAGGTCTTTGTGGTTAGACGAATCAATCATAACTATTACAAAACTAGCAGCATCTAATTGATTTTTTATTAAGTTAATTACATAAGGAAACAATACATTTACAATTATTGCTTGCGTTTTAGTAGCACCACAAGTAAATTTACTGTCATACATTTTACGAAGTAAACCCGACATACAATCCATTGATGAGAAACTTTGATTATGTTTGCAAACATGATAAGCCCAAGTACTTTCATTTATATAAACTAATTTATCAGCAGCGACAAACCTTTTATTTCCAAAGAATGCATTAACTTTCTTAGTTTTGCTTGATTCTTCAACTAATTTATGACGTTTGGTGCCAATATGTTGTTTTATGTCAGATTTACCACCATGATCAATACTGAAAATTGCACCGCAACTAATACATTCGATTTTTCCATCATTTCCAACTCATTCACACAATTTTAAAAATGTATATTCTTCCTTTAGCGCGACAGTGAATATGCACTTACGTTTAGGCATTTTTATTACTAAAACACTAAGAATATAATAAAATATAAATTCTAATAGACTGAAATAGTAATAATAGTAATAGTAGAATATGAAAATTATTTAAAGAATCGTAAAGTTAGGGACACACTGTTCACACGCCACGCGTTAACACGCCGATAATTTTAAATCGCATGTTAACCCGTTTATTTTTAAATATTATTCGGTTTTGTGATTATATTTATAACACGCAACGTGTTCCCACTCCATTCCACGCCACGCGTTTCAAACAATTTTGAAAAACGTGTGACGTGTGATAGTATCGTAATATTTAAAATACGACATTTTACTCCAGACATCGGTTGATGCAGTTGGTTTATCATTTATTTTCAGTTAGTTTCTTAATTATAATACATTTTTTATAATGTCTTCATTTGAAGAATCGTTAATTGAAAATGTCCGCGAACACGAGTCTTTATACGATGTTTTTTCCGCCGATTATAAAGATCAGAACATTCGTAAAGAAGCATGGGAAGAGATTGGTAAAAATCTACAAATGTCAGGTAAGATATTAATTTTAATATATAAATAATTAACCCTTTTTTAAAGATTGAATTAATAATATTATTAATACTATGAAATAATACTTGTACATTGAATATTGATACAAATTGATATATTATACACGTTAAACCTATTATACTACCTATGAATAGTTATATACAGTATACACCATATTAAAAATAAATATATACATGTTTATTATATTTTTATTTATTTTAAACAAATAATAAGGAATAATTTTTAATTTAAAATAATTTTAACAAGGACCACATTTTGTTATTTAAAATCGTTGATCAAATATTAATTCGTCCTCTTCGAATCATCTCGTACTGCCACGGTACTGCCCCAACAGATGACAAAAAAAAATCTTTATACTTCTCGCGTATTTCAAATGATCTTTGAGTGCTATTCCCTCTTAACGGTTCCATATTTTCAAGAACTTCAGTACTTTCTAATTATTTGTTTCATCCAATTGAAAATCATGACTTTGGCATAACATATTATGAAGACAACATGCAGCAAGTACTATGTTGTCTACAGACTTAGGTTGCACTTGAATATTTGTTCTGAATACTCGCCAACGATTTGAAAGTATTCCAAACGCGTTTTCCACTACACGTCTTGCACGAGAGAGTCGGTAGTTAAAATTTTGTTTCCTTCTTCATTACCACCCAAAGTTACCCTACTATATGGTCTCATAAGATATGGCTTCAAGGGAAATGCCTCATCTGCAACAATTACATATGGCATTGGGTCTCCATTGTCTTCTATTGGTGTATCAGGTGGAACATCTAATGTATCATTTTCTAACGCTTTCCCTAACGCAGATTTAGCAAATACATTTCCATCAGAATTCCGACCATAAGAACCCACATCAATAGTTATAAATCTATAGTGAGCATCTACCAAAGCAAGTAAGACGATCGAATTTACTCCTTTATAATTAAAATATGCCGATCCAGCATTTATAGGACATTGAATATTAATGTGTTTACCGTCAAGAGATCCAATACAATTGGGAAAATTCCATATTTCTTTATATTCCCTGCTAATATTTTTCCATTCATCTTTGGTGGGTTTCGGCATGTAGATCGGTCTTAATGTTTTCCAGATAACCTCACAGACTTCTTCAACGATTTCTCTGGTTGTGCTAAACCCCAGACGAAAACTAAAGGCTAAAGACCTATAAGATTCCCCGGTGGCCAAAAATCTGTAAATATTTAAAAGTTTAAATAAGAATGTTATACTTAAAATTTAATATTGAAAATAATAATTTATTTATAATTAGTTAATTATAAGATATTTTTTTACCCTAAAAAATTAGCTACAAAAATAACAGGAAAAAGGTATGATGACCTAAAAACTAAAATGAATGGCAATACAAAATTACCTTAATAATTTTCAATTTTAATATAAAATTATTAATATTATTTATTATTAAACTATATTATTCACAGTATATGTATAATTTGATGTTTGCAAAAAAAATAAAATTATGTTTAAAATACTTCGAATTTTGTGCTTATGAAAAAATAAAAATGTTCACTTAATATGAAATAAATTCATAAATCATCAAACAAGTAATAAAATATTTTTTGTAATAGCTGAAAAGTGTAAGTCAGAATGGACGAAATTGAGAAATTGTTTTCTAAATGCAATCAGAAGACGTAGAAATAAGACAAGTGGTCAAGCTACCAAGAATATTCCACCTGGAGGTTTTCCCAACAAATGGAATTTATATTGCCCTTTTTGGAAAACCGAGAGTAATATATATTTATAATAGATACATTTAATTTAATATGGAGGGTGCAGTACTGTATAGGAAGACTTAACACAACTAAATAACTTTTTTTCTAATCAATATATTTTATTTTTTTTTTTTAAATATAAATATATTATTTACTGACCTTTAATATATCTCACATTTTTTTTTTAATACCTAAGAGAAATAAAAATTTAAATCTGATATGTAATTTTCAATTTGGTAATTTGATTTTTAGAAAAATGCTGATTGTAAAAACATGTACCTATTTAAGCTTATTGTAGTTTGTCGTTTGTGCCTATTGATAAAAATAGACTTATTATTACTTCGTAATTATTCGTTTTTGAATTAGAATCAAATAAGAAAATCGCTGCTTGAGAAATCGATTGAATATCCATTGTTGTACAATAATTATGAACTACAAACGCTCATGAAAATTTATTTTTAATTGCTTTTATATATTTTGTTTTTGATGAAAGTAGAAAAACTTATGTTTAATCTTGTATTACATTTTAAAATCTTAGTGTTAAAAAGAAAAAAATTATATGAATTTCTAACCCAAAATAATTTGCAAATTATCGTCATTTTTGCGTATTTTGTTGACATTTCAACTTTAAACGCTTAGAAAAATAAATTGTTACAACGGATTTTTAATATTTTTTAACTACTTTAAAAACAATATATTAGGAGCCTGCTATTAAATTTTCAAGAATTTTTACCGAAAAAAAATAAAATTTTATTGATATTTATAAAAAAAAAAACTAAAAAAATTGGAAACAGCTCAAAATAAGCCAAAATATTTTGAAAATGTAATGGTATATAAAAAATTTAATATAAATATTCAGTGAATATTTCATGATTCTACTGTAATTTATTTTAGAGTTACACCGAAAACCAAAATCGATTTAGTCGAGGTATTGCATAAAAATTATAAAACTTATATCGAACACTAATCATATAGGTATACCTACACACACAAAAAAACAAAATAAAATAATAATAAATACAATTTATATTTCAAAGCTCCGCTCAGAATCAAAAATGTTGAATTATACGTATATCTCATCATAAGTCAATAAATTATATATAGATTATTGATTACAACAAAATTATTTAATTTGTTAGGTCTTCCTGTTCCACCCTGCATAACAATAGATAAATATGCATAAGACAGTTTAATATTATTTTTTTATTTAAATATATTTTAGAGTACATAGTAACTTAGAAACTGAAACTGATTCCTCCCCGAGTAGTATACAGAAACCAAACGCTGATGATATTTCCGAAACAACTGGTAATACTTATTCCTTCAATTTAAGTGTTGAGTCACAGCCAGATACAATAAGCAATTCAGTTATAGACAAAAGTTTTGTATCCAAAAAAGAAATTTCTATGAAAAGAAAAAAACCAGATCATGCTGGAGAGTTGGTTGATATATTGAGGGAATCTGCATCCATAAGAAAAGAAAGATACGAAAAAAAGCAATTTTCTGGGCATGATGATGTGGAGCTCTTTTACTTAAGCATGGCTAAAATAGCAAAACGTTTACCTAAGGCAAAGGAGGCTAAACTCCGCATGGAAATATGCAATAAGGTTTCAGAAGCAGAATTGGCTCACTTAGTTGAGATTGAAACAGCCACTCAACCAAATACAGCATTAAACCGTCAAACGCCCAATCCAGTATTTTATGAAACTCAAAACCAACCGGTACATTTACAACCTCAAAATTTGAGTTTGCAACATGAACAGAGTGAAAGTAGTTGGTCTACCTCTTCAACACATTCAAACGTTTATGACAAGCAAAACTTCTGTCGTCCCATCCTCGATGCCAACTTACGTCTTCATAACCAACATCCTTTCACGTACATTTCAGAGGAAGATTCTTCTAATCAATATGAGTCCCTTAATTAAAATATATTATTATTTATTAATAACATAACGTCATAACATTTTCAATAAAATCTTTTTGTTTTTCAAAGTAAGTTAATATATTTTATTTTTTTTCTTCAAATATATGCCAATATTTATTGTTATATTTTATTTTGTCATTCATTTTAAATTAAGTTAATTTATAAACTACATTGTTTCATTTTTGAAAAGCAATAGGTATTGCTGTTCTCTTTTTTTTAATATAATATTATTACACTGTTTGTTTCCTTAGATTTTTTTTTTTTTGTTGTATTTATTTATAAAATAATTTACTAATAAATAATTTATTTCAATTTATGAATTTGAAAAGAAAGTCAGTTTATTACTACACTTATATTAAAATGCAGGCAAAGACAAATTTGTTTTTACGTTAATTTTTTAGTTGTTATTTTTATTAAAGTAGGTAAGCAATTTAATGATAAATAAATGTAATTAAATTTTCAATTGTTCTGTCAACTTCTTTGTGAAAATGATTACGTCTTAATTATTTAATAATAATATTATATTTTATTATGCAAACGAAAAAAAATTAAATTGTATTAATTACTTACCTTAAGCATACAGCTAATCTCTGTTCAGACGGTACTGGTTCTCGAAATTGTGTGTTTTTTGTTTTTAATATCGTCCTTTATCAAATTATGTAAAAAACTAAATTGATCATACGACATACGAAAGTATTGATGAAACTTTTCCGGGTCATTTATTAACTGTGGAAATAAGTTGGTAAATACACCTTTTTCATTTCTTTCCTTGTTAATAGGGTGCACCCAAAATCTGCGGTTCTTGACTGTTTGATTCAAAATATATGTTGCAACAACCGTTTCTTCTACTTCTTCTATCCAATCACTGTCAGATGAACTTGTTGAATAATCCATAATGCAGTGGCAAAGTATACCTTACTTCTTTCGACAACAAAATGGTACTGACTGACAAAAATTAGCTTGTAAAGTGTGTTACCCAATTATTTTAGCATACGATGCTATCACACGCGTTGTATTAATGTGTACAGCGCTGTCTCATACGTCTTACCACGGCGTGGTATGTAAAGGCGTGTTAATACGTGGCGTGTGAATAGTGTGTCCCGACAGTAAAACTTGATAATTAAATGATAATAATATTCAATTATCGTCCATAACGGCATAATAATATTATACCATGTGCCGACAGCCGATTTGATAGCCGATATAATATCAGTAATCAGTGTAACCACAAAACCAACAAAAAAATTTGTTGTCATTATAATGTTGTTGTCAACATTGTTGTCATCTGATTTAGATATTATCATATGTTATTGGTATTGAGAAAAAATTTAATTTTTGATATAATTTTAAAATAAGGTACATACGGGACGGGTTGTTCAAAATACGGGACAAAAGTGTTATTTTTGAACTTTTGCTGGGACACCGGGACGCTCCATTCAAATACGGGACAATCCCGTTAAATACGGGACGTATGGGATTCCTACCGAGGGATTACCAGTAGCGCAGTCTGCCTTAAGAGGACGTTATACCGCTTATTTTCAACGGTAAAAACATGTCCACGCAAAACAATCATAACTTCACTAAAAAGTGATTTTAGAGTTAAAATACCTATAATAAAATGTATAGAGAACAATATTTCCAAGAAAATGTCATATCCGTTATATACAAAAGTAATTAGTAAAAAAGATACAGCTAATTAAAAAACGTAAAATATGTATATTTTGAATTTTAATTTGTAAGTTATATACTAGCAATATTAAAAAACGCATATGATGTTTTCTCCAAAATATTGTTTTCTTTCGATTTTATTATAGGTGTTTTTTCTCTAAAACTACTTTATAGCGAGCAATTGCAATTTTCCGTAGTTATGTTTTAGTTGTGAATTTGTGATATGTTTAATTTATCATGCCGTATTGTGCTGCTTCTAGTGGATAGTTATGTAAATAAAATTTCCAATTGACTGTGAATGATGGGAGGGAGGTAGCGTGTGCCGACCGCCGCTGTCGTCGTCGTTATCTGCAATTCTACGAATAGTAGTAAATAGTAATAGCTAATAACCATGATTACTACTATTATACGCCGTATTGTTATTATTCGTCCAGTACTTATTCATATGACTAAAATAAATTAAGATTATTATTATTATTATGATTATAATATTATTGTAGTCATTCTGAGTTCTGATGTGACTCGTGGCAGTATGTACAAATAATTTACAGGTCTAGATTATTGTATTTCATTGCCACTTGTGTTGTTCATAATAGTCATTTAAAAATATAGCAAATAAAAACAACAAAATAAAAGGTAAGTTTTTACAAGATTATTACATTTTTTTGATATAGAATGGTTAAAATAGTTAAATATTATAACACAGTTTATAATTTATATTACTGAACTCAAATCAATTTTGGAGAAAATGCTGTTCAGCTACTACGAGATTTTTAAATTTTTTTTTTCGAAACTCATGTAAAATGACGATTTAAAAACAATGGTGCCAAAAAAAATCCCGCAAATATTAGTAGTTCGTTATAAATTATGACGATTATTACGCATTTATCACGACATTTCTGTATAATTATAATTATCAACATAGTTTATTTATTCATTATTGGTATAATAGGTACCTAACTACCTAAGTATTATAATGTGTACCTTCATGTTAAAAAAATAAAAAATTTTCAAAAATCGCGTGGTAGATAAACAGAATTTATACCTAAACTTTATTCTATTGTTATAAAATATTATGTTTTATATTTTATTTTGAAGTTTTATTTCTAATCTATTGCCATTTGGTGAGACGTCAAATGAAACTGATACTTTGACTACGTTGCAGTTGGTTCCTAACAGGTTTGTTAATTTTTGGTACCAAATACGCTCATACACTCATTATAATTTATTTTAATTTATATAACTGCAAAATATTTTTGATAATTTTTCTTTGAATTTTGATTAGATTCAGCGTAGCTAAATATTTTTTTAATTTTTTTTTTTTTTGGTATTTAAACTTTTTATTTATTTAGAGAAATTGGTTCATTAAATAATTTGTCTACATCAGATAATGTGAGCAATAACCTATATTTCAAGTACTCCAAATTGTAATTTACCAAAAGATTGTATCAGTTCACCGAATTTAAATATAATAATGATATTTCGACTGTTATGGAGCATAGCTTATGTACAAAATACAGTCACCCTAGTTCCGAAGATACCATAACTTCATAGTATGTTTATTTTAATTATATACGATGATGAATTATGTAAGTTATTACTTACGAAATAGTTAATTCAATTTATTTTACCAGTTTTTGCGGTGGTAGGAGGATTGTTGATATGAAACACGTATTTTTTCAAACACAAAATGAGCAATGTCATACTCCAGGGCTAGGATGTAATGTTGAACTAATAAACGAAATTACAAAAGGTTTTGCTACAAAATGGATTTTTAAATGTAAAATGTGTAACCTATTGACTACACTGGAATCGGGAAAACAACGATCTAAACTGTATACCGATTAACAAAGCAATTGTTAATGGCACGTATGCAATTGGTATAGGATACACACAACTAGCTGAATTTTCGGCAAGTTTAGATGTTCCATGTATGGCCCCCGACGTATATAAAATATAGTGAGGAATAAGTATGCATATGGAAACTACAGCATGGAGTGTTATGGAACTCGCTGGTATAGAAGAAAAAAAAAGTTGGCTTATGAGGAAGGTGATATAGATAGTGATGGTATACCTATGTGCCCTGTTGTTGCTGATGGCCAATGGAGTAAGCGCAGCTACAAGACGAAATACGACGCATTTTCAGGAGTGGTAATATTTAACTGTGTTATTATAAATAAAAAAAATTTAAATACATTTTTAAAAAGCTCTGCTGTATATAGTAGATGACGAGTACACCTCGTCACTTTGATGGATGTGCTAAATTATTTGTATTGAGTGATAAACCATTGTATACGTACGGTACAAAGTAGTCGAAATAATGATTTGATTTTCCGCTTCAGTATCTTGTTCGACGGGAAAGTGAATCTAGTTGGTACTTTTGAGAGGTCAAAATTTAAAATTCCCAATAGTTTTCAAAAGCTCAGGGAAAAATTAATGAAAAACGGGAATTTTTACGCAAAATCGGTTTTCGAGAAAAATCGATGTCGGTTTTTGGTGTAACTCTAAAAAAAAATACCGTAGATACACGACATTTTCACTGGTTGTTTATATTAGCATTTACTATACACGATATAATTTTCAAAATATTTTGATTTGTTTTGAACTGTTTACCGTCATATTCAGATTAAAACTTTTTAAATTTTTTTTTCTATAAATGTCCATAAAATTTTATTTATTGGGTAAAAAAGCATGAAAATTGAATAGAAAGCTGCGAATATATTGTTTCAAAGGCAGATGAAAAATATTAAAATACATATTAGGCATAATTTTTTTTCAATTTACAGCAGAGCGACATCCACTTGCCCACCTTTTTATATTTATCTATATAAAATTTAGTACATTGATTTTTATCTTTATTTAGAATCTTGATATATTTTTAGTTATCTATTTCCAACATTGGACATTAGTCATATAATTTGGTACTTCTCTACAGGCCACTATAATTGGATTTCGGACGAAAAAATATATTCATTGGAATAAGAAATCGGTACTGTGTGATTTGTGAAAGAGCGAAAACCATCGGTAAATCTCCCATGACCCACAAGTGCTTTTTAAATTGGAAGAATGGTGCTACCAGCATAGAAGCCGATGCTATAGCAGAAGGATTTTTATGCAGCGTTAAAATGCATGGTTTAAAATTGAAACAGTTAATTGGTAAATAAAATGTACCAACATATTTATACAATATACTGCTATAATGAATCATAAAATCACATATTATATCATGATGTTTATTTGTTTTTTCTTCAGGAGACGGAGATAGTAGTGTTTGTAAAAGATTAAATGAAGTTATGCCGTATGGACCTACATTTTTAATTGAGAAAATTGAATGTAGAAATCACATACTTCGTAATTATGGACAAAAAATAATGCATTTAACAAGGAAAACTGAGTACCCGGGTTTTATACGAAAATTTATATCAAAGAATGTACTAAGATTTCGAACAGCTATAACAAAAGCAATAAAGTATAGAAATCAAATTGATGAATCACATTATAACAAAATTGAAGGTAAACATTATTAGCGAGATTATTAAATTCCAAATTTTTTACAAATTTTAAATTTAAAATTAAACTTAAATACATTTTTTTTTAGGATTACGTAATGATATTTTAAATAGCCAATATCACATTTTTGGTCAACACTCCAAGTGTGACAAATATTTTTGCACGGGAAAAAAAATTGGAGAGCAAAATATTGTATCAGAAGTTATAAAATGTGGTTTAATGACTGAAATGTCCACTGCTCTTCGTCGTGTAGTTAATAATTCTAAAAGCTTGTTACTTGACGTGGATAATAATATCTGCGAGCAATTCAACAGCCTAATCAACAAACACATCGCGGGAAAGAGAATTAATTTTTCTCAAAAGCAATCATATACTACTCGAGTATGCAGCTGTGGTGGCTTTTAACTCAAATGGTAATTTGATAAGAGAAATCCACAAAAATATCACTAACAAAAGTCCAGTACTCTATTATATTTTCAAATTAATTCATATTGTAAATTATAATAAAAATAAATAAATAATATTTTAATTTTATTGTAGGAATCATTGCTAAAAATATTTAAAGTATACTGCAGATAAAAGAAAAAATTTAAAAACACACCGAGCTCTATTTCGAGCATCTGGAATGTACAAAAAAAAAAATTGTCCAATGGTCCAGATGAAAATTATGGACTAGCTCAACCTTTAGATAATTTATTACCTACTGACGAGTTGAAAAATAAAAAAATTGAATTCATTCAAACAATTACCTTACCTATAACGGTCAGAGAACAAATCGAGTTGGAAACGCGAAATCAATCTAACAGCCAAAAGTGGTTTATTGAACGGAGAAACAGACTAACTGCGTCAAACTTTGGTAAAGTTTGTAAGATGCGTCCAACTACATCCTGTAAAAGAACCGTATATGACATATTATATGATAATTTTACAACCCGAGCGATGGAATATGGAAAAATTACTGAAGTCATCGCAAAAGAAAAATTTGAAAAATTAACAAATCTTAAAGTCATGGATTGTGGTTTGTTTATTGACGCAGATAAACAATACTTAGCCGCTAGCCCTGGTAAGTACGATGTATTAAGAAATCAAAGTTGTACGATAACTAACTAGTTGTTTGGGGGTGATAATGTGATATAATATACAACTAATATTCAAATATATATTTTATATACTCAGATGGTTTAATTGGCGATACAGCTGTTTTGGAAATTAAATGTCCTTTTTCGATCAAAGATACGAATGAATTACAAACAGCGGTCGACAATAAAAAGGTATATAGAATATTAATTAATTTAATAAATATTTTAGTAATATGATTGTTTTGATAATTTACAGATACCTTATGTAACTATTGTAGACGGGAAAATGAAATTAAAAAAAACTAGTTCATACTATTATCAAATACAGAGACACTTAAAAATAACAAAAAGGAATGTATGTTATTTTGTTGTATACTCCGAAAAATGGATTGAATATGACGTAATCGATTACGACGAAAGATTTTGGTATTCTAAAATGGATATTCAGTTAGAGACGTATGTTTACAAAAATTTAAAAAATACAATTTAACCAATATAGTTTGTTGCATTGAAATACCTATTAGCTATTACATAAAATTGAAAATGTGTAAATTGTAATAGTTATAAATTAAAATAAATAAATAAATAAATTGTAATAATATACCTATTTCACAGATTTTATAAAGAATGTCTTCTGCCAGAATTGGTTGAACCACGGTATGGAAAAAGACTATTAAAATCTGACATTTTCGAACCTACACATATATCGGAAAACATCAAAAATAAAAACAAAATCATACTAGACGTATCTCAATAATATTATTATGTAAAATGTTAATAAATTGTAATATGCATAATATACGTATCATAGTATTATACCTTCTAATTGTTTTTATTTTAATATAATTATTATTGTAATATAATAATAAGTAAATTATCCAGTAATCGAATCATACAAAAATCTATATCTATTGGATTACCAAAATTGGTATATATAAATATACTAGCTGATCCCGTGCACTTCGTTGCCCTTAAAAATTTGTAAATATAAATCAAGCTATGTTGTATTGCCGTCTTTACAATCTATATATTGATACATATATTTAGGTAAGCAGTAACTTTTAAAAAAAATAATAGACCCTCAGTACAGCAAACGTCAATTAAAAAGTGACATTATTGAACCTCCTCACATAATTAAAAATATTAAAATTATGAAAAAAAAAAAACAAAATTTGGTCTTCATAATAACTACAAGTTGTACATAATATAAATTTTTTTTATACATGTATTACTAATTTGTAAGCTACTGTATAATTTTTTTTTTTTAAGTTTAGTTGTTAATAAACGGAAAGATGCTAAGAAATGGGAAAATGCAAATTATGCTGTAGTTAAAAATAATTTAATAATGAACAGTTGAACGTAAAAGATGTATTTGTTTAGGTACTGTTAAATTATATTTTACTGTATGTATTATATTTGAATGAGTACTAGTGCAATAACTACAAACTAAGCTATGTTGTGTTGCTGTTTTTACAGTCTATATATTGGTGCATATATTTAGGTAAGCAGTAACTTTTCAAAAAAGATAGTTTGAATGGGTACGCGCGGATATTACAAATAATACCGCGACGTTTACTGTGTGAATTTTATATTGACGGGATACTTCACAGTCGAACGTTCATGAAATAATAATCGGCGCTCCCGAGACGCGCTAAATGAGCAGTGCCAGTAATGCCGCCGACTGCGAGTAATAGGCGTGGCTTAGACGTCGCGCGCTTGCGGATCCCGAAAACACCTAATAGCGCGTTCTCTCGGCCGTTGCATACGTAACACTTTGGGTATCACCTCTTAAGTTTTAAGTTAATATTAAGTCCCCTATCGGTGTGAGCTCTGTGGTCATTGCACCAAACCGATTCGACCACAGAGACCCCCCCCCCCCCGATAACTAAACTGTATTTCTTTCTTCCCATTTACTACCTCCCGTCCACGCCATAGATCTCGTCGTCGTGAAATTGATTGCCTGCATCAATGCGGTCAGGTGTAAATTGAGTTGCCTATTCAAAACAATAGTAGGCGTTCTCTGTCGGTTCTGACAATTAGTAGATCTCTCTCGGTTCGCACCGAGTGGTCCTTCGGTCTGTGCCCCCCGTTTTCGGGCGGTTCAGTATCCAGTGGGTTTTATTTCAATAAATATATAAATCATTTTTTTATTTGTTATATTTGAACTTTTTTAACAAATATAATATATACCAGGCATTTAATTATTGAAGGATCTAATAAATGTTTGATCCCCCCTTATGCGAATCATGCGGTGTGGAGCTTACGGTCAAACACAAAATCATTGACTGTTTAAAGTACTCAGACTCAAGATCCAAACATCACATACCACACCAATTAAGTGAAGCCCTTCAGCCTTTAACCTTCAGGTACAACAGTGTGTGTTTTAACGTTTGTACCACAATTGTTGGATCACAATGATCCGACGATTCTCAAATACCAATAATAATAATAATAACGGTCTACACAATTGTGGATATGTAACACCAAAAAAGGGTATAATATAATGGAAAAATCGACAAGACAAAAAATAAGTGTGTGTTACGAACGATATAAAAAAAGTATGTGTGTGTGTGTAAGGGCGTTAGCCGCAATAATAAATAACACGAAAATCAAAACAATAACATTGATAATCACTAGACCAACGAACGAGCAATGATTAGAACACAGAAGACAAAACAAAGAGCATACATTAAATAACAATTACAATCATATAAACAAACGTACATGACGGAGTATTGGATAGACGAGGAGTAAAATGTCGCCGCCGCGACGATTACGGTTGCGCGATAAGCTATAATTGCTCGGCGCGAACAGATACAGTTAGGACATTCCCCCCAAGTTAATGTTATTTGAAGTATCTATGTAAGTAAATAGAATTGGCATTATAAATGTGGTATTGGTAGTACTACCTAATACCAATTAAATAACAATTTTATTTTTTTAATAAGGCATACTCTTTTTATTTAACTAAATGATTATTATGACCAAATTCTTAAAAATGCTGTAAATTCTTGGTTACATAGTGGAAATCGTTACGGGTCTAATAATATTAGGCAATCACCACACACAACTATGTGTCCACATGGTATAAACGCATGAGTTTTCTCTTACACAGAACAAACTACACACGTTTGATCAGAGTTGGTGATTGGAGGAAGAACAGATGGAACCTGAAAAAACGGTAAGTTTTCTATTTCCAACATTCGTACTCTTTGGTCAGTTTCCATCATCCGTATTATATCAGGATCTAATTCCTCCTCAATAATAAAATCTTCTTCATTCCCTGTAATGTAAATTATTTTTTTAGGTTTTGTCATGTGTAAGAGTTGTATATAAATATAAAATATTAGTTTATTTATTATTTATCTGAACACATGGTAGTGCACCAGCCAAGTCCTATCAATACCAGTCTCCAGTGTATCTTTGCACAAATGAATTCAGCCGATTATTCTAACTCTCAGATATCAGCCTTCTCTTAGGATGGACTTTTGAAATTTGAAACATTGATTAAGCTTAAGGAACTTAAGTAAATAAAGGAGTATAGAATATAAAAGCGCACTTGATCGACTTTACTACTACTACAAAAAAATGCACAGGTAACTGTAGCCAAACATTTATAAAATTTGATAGAGCACCTGCTGGATAAACACCCTTCAAAAATGTTACCATAATTTAAAAGCCAAGGACTGTGATAAATCTATTCTAAATTAAATGATACAGTTAGATCAAAATATTCGTTATGCAGTTATGCAAAATATGAGTTAAGTTCATCACATGCATTCAAAAAATTGAAACAAACTCAACTTAACCCCTAACTTAAAGAAATGCAGTAAAATTTAAAAATGGGACTAATAACATTTTAACTTAGATTTCGTAGGTGGTAATAAATAGCTAACAACACTAACCAAACAGAAGGAATTGTTCAGTTGCAAAACACTAAAACAATATAATTTTAAATACAAATATTTTTATGATACATAAATATTAGGATTAAGACATACCTACCTAATATTATAATAAAGTAGTTATTTAAATATAATATTTAATAATAACATGTATAATAATGAAGATGAGTAATTTATGATTTTTTTTTTTAATTAATAAAGAAACATACATTTTACTACTCATTTAAGTATTAATGACTGATTGATGTTTTTAGCTAAATTAGCTTAATTGTATAATATTTGTTAAAATTTAAAAAAAAAAACAATAGCATGTACAATTTTCATTTAAGATATTTTTATTTTATTATATTATTGGGATTATGTTTCTTCTGAAATGCAGATTTGATTTTTTATCTTCTTTGAAATTGACTTGAGTAGTTGTGTATTTACTATCTAATAAATTAAAGATGCATAAATATAACCAAATAATTTGATGGTAAAAAAATATTTTTACATATTTAATTCATTTTGTAGTCTCTTCAACTATTAAAATAGTATTTGGGAAACAACAATTTTATTTGTCATTGTTCTCGTTTGGAAAATGTAATGAAAGATAGAAAATTATGTGATTTCAATATCATCCTCCAAATCATTTGGTCAAGTATATTAGTAGTAAATACAGATAAACTTAGTTCTTGATAATAATAAATATGCCAAATGTAAAATTTGAATACATGCACTTCTGATCAGAGAACATTATATTTTTAGGTATGTATATGTAGATAGGCAGCCATCTTTTGTGTCCAAGTAGATGGTAATAAGTAAATTAATAATATATGAAGTTGTATTAGGTTTGTGCTATGGTGTATTGGTTTCGGCCAATCATTTTAAGAGTAAAACAACTTTTGTGTTATTAAAACTTTGAATAACAATTATTGGTGGTGTAACTGAATGAACAAAACTGATTTAACTGAAAATAAAATTTAAATAAAAACTGTTAATACATCATAATAATGTATAATAATGTGTGTACAAATTAATGTATTAATCATAACGATTTATTTTTCTACGTATACATTTTAAGAAAACTTACCAACAAACTGTACAAATGTAGGTACAAATGTTGTGTTTTCCAAGTGGTAGGTATTATCAAATTTACACCACACTTAATAATATAAACTTAAATACATATATTTTTGATGGAAATATCAAATAAAATACATAAATATATCACAAATTACGACTTGGGTATATTGTAATAATTTTAAGTTCAATGGAATATTTTTGACAAACTTCATTAAGTTTAAGAATCATTATTCAACAACTATTTTGTTAGGTATATTATGCTATTCAAGAAATTTAAACTGTCGGTATACTTATAACGGTTTAAAACATACACTAATTAGTTAAATTATTAATTACATTATACCTACATTCAATATTTAACTATTTATGTAGTAGTGCTACGCTGCATGGCCACATGGTTTATAATTAACATTTTAGTTTTTTGCTTTACAAGTTTTAAAGTTTAGTATCAGTTTATAATAACTGATTGATTTTTCTTTATTATTATCATTAATTAATATTTTAATCAATTCTATTATCTTATAAGACCGTGGTTATAGATAATTATAAATAATGATAAAGGTATCGCCAAATATCGGTAATAATAATATAATTATTATTGTTCTATGGTAATATAGAAGGGAGCTGGTTGGACAGCCAAGGTCAACAAAACTTAGCTTTAATGGTCAAATTATCATATAGGTGTAATGGCACTAATAGGACATTAAATTAATTAGGTTCAAAGTACAACAATTATCAATATGTTTAATGTTAGGTATCTTAGGTAGTTAGGTCGAATAGTAACGAATGTATCAATTATAGCTTCTGTGCTTTACAAATGAAAAATTTTCAGCGGTACGGACTGTAACACCTCCTTCAACCACCAATACTTTGGGGAGCTGTATCTCGCAAACCAATTAACAAAAAATAAAAATGTTAACGCATAAATTCATAAAAAAATGGTTTTATTAATTCATACTATATATACTATATATAGGTACTATATACTATATACATATATAGTTGATAGTGATTTATACAATGAATGTGAATTAGAATAACTTGTTTCATCAAAAGGTTAGAATTTTAATTGAATTGTTATAATATGCAATTAACTGACCATTGTTTTCAATGTCACGTACCGCATAATCATGATCGTGGATTAAAAGATCTATAAATGGACAATTTTATTTAATTAACACAGTATAATATATAATAATAATATAATGATTGATAATGCATACTGATTTGTTTTTTATAATTTTTATACTATTTAATTAGTGTACAACAGTAAATGGATTACTAACTAAATATATTTTATCCAATACTACTTAGTACATACCATGTTCTTGATGTTCAACATTGTAGTTATGATCATGTTCAATAATACCTAAACCAACATGCATGTAAGTCCTAAAAATTAATTATATTTTTTTTAATTGAATGATTCAATGATGTTACCATTAATCATCGGTGCATCAATTTTTGCTGTATAAGAATGTTGTAAAAACCGCGATATACACTTGTGTTAAAAAACAGTACTATGAAGCTAAATGCTATTGAAAAAAATTTCAAAAGCTGTTAAGACTTAATGATATTAATAAAACTTTTATCATCTAGTAATTTTTATCTATTTTTTTTCATCTTTCTTTCCCTCCTTTAAGTCAAAAATAAAATACAAATTAGTTACCTGTTTTTTTTATATTATTGGTATTGTGTCTTGTTTGTCATTAACCTAAGGACAAAATACATTTTATGCACCGATGTCAAGCATGATAATTTTCTATAGAAACCATTTTTTTCAAAAAATGTTGCAGTAATAGCACAATAAACTCATATAATGTAAGTACATTATAAACTTGTAAGCAGTGGCATGTAACATGGGGTCCAAGTGTTATTCGGGCAACACCCTAAATATGGGTGGGAAGGTATTGAAATACTAATCAAAAAATAGGTCGGTATAACAATATTATGAGGTTTAGGTCACCTAAAATTATTTAAGCAACACCAATTTTTTTTATATTAAACGCCACTGCTTGTAAGTAGGGTTGGACAATTTATTGTAACTTGTTACAAGTTACAAGATACTAGATACATCATATATCAATGTGTAAATGGATAAAAGTTACATTTAAAGTTAACATTGATACATAATATATGTTTGTATTTATTCATTTATTATAATTAACAAATTTTAAAAGTTTTTATAACAATACTGTAATAGTTAATATTAATTTGTGTAAAATATTCTTTACAAATTACAATGAAACAAAAGGAATAATATTAAAATATTAACAAAGTCAATGGTATTTATATATTATGCTAATACAATTTAAAAACATTTAATTGATTTGTAATTTTGTATCAATTATTTTCTACTATTTTTTCAAAATTATGGTCAGATCAATTTCTTCTAGTAGGACAATGAATGAACCCTGCAAAAACAAATAACCTTTCCACTGGAAGAGAGGAATAGAGATTTGTATTATATTTAAAATTGACAATAAATAATAATTTATTTGCTTTTGAATCAGCTTTTGTTCGTTTTGAGATGAAAATACAAAAAATCAACTTTCCAACAGTATTTATTCACAAGTCTTGAATTCGTTTCTTGGTAAAAAAAAACTAATTAATGGGTAATGATAACTTGCATTTGTATTCAAATAAAAGCGCGAAATCATCTTAGAACTTTTTTCATAATATAACTTTTATCATAATAATATAATTTTTATCAATATAAATTATATAATTGAATATGTAATTAATTAGGTAATTTCAATTTAATCAGTTGATACTATTTTTTCAAATTTCAGACCTTATCATTTTTCGGACAAGTGCTTATCACTCAGATAAAGCATCCACATTATGATAGTACACTGACAGGAGAAAACATGATAGTAGGGACCAAGATATCTTAGTTCATGGTAGGGATGTAGTTAAAAAAGTTAAAAATTAGTGACAACATTTTGAATATTGAGTATAAACTTCCATTTTTTACAAATATTCATTAAAAATGTCAAATGAAATTACTATTGCCATGCTCCGTGTAGTAGAAGAAATAATCAAATTAAAAAGATCAACATCCAAGAATAAAAAACGTATTTGGATGAAAAAATGAATGATGTGTAGAAACACATTGGGGGCATCTAATGCACTAATAAAAGAATTGGCTATTGAAGATCCCAAGAGTTATTAAAAATTTCTTAAAATTGATGAAACTATGTTCACTATGTTTGTTCGGTATACTCAACGATTATCTTGGGTGACTGCGATAGTGATCCCGATAAGGACACTAGAGTTAGTAGTAATACAGACGGCGTACTGTACTGAACATATCGAGCTCTCTGAGCAACAATATTATATTATAGTATGTAAAGCATAATAATTAGTATTTAAAGTGAACCAGTATAAAATAAAAATCGTTCATTGATTCAAAGACATCGTTTTCATTGCACGTAACTTGGTCCTTCGAACCGGATTTAAAATCGTTGTTTTAGTTATGTTTTGTTAAAACACGTGTTCGTACTACGTCAAAGTCGTTATTTATTACTCAAAACCGAATTATAGTTTCTCGTATAGTATCATAGTATTCTCGCGTATTTTTCGAAATTTCGAGTCCGTGAACGCGAAGTCAGTGCGTGACGAATTTCAAATATTTCTCGTGTATTTTCGACAATACTAGATTTGAATACACGAACGCGAACGTGAAATTCAAGTCAGCATATGGACTACTATTTTGTTTAACGTCCATACAAGTTCCACCCAGAGGTTACAAAGTTTGGACTCATCAAACATTCAAGCAGCAAATAGTCAAGTCTTCAGCTCAGGTAAGAGAATTTGCCAATATTTCTATATTTATTTCATCTTAAGTTTTTCCCCTACTTTATTTCCTACATATCGTCCTCGTACTAAAACACGTGGAATAGTAAAGGTCACAAAAATAGAAGTTGGGCATTTCTAAGTCGAGGCCACTGCGACAAGCGATAAGACAAATCCGCGTTGTTATAATTTAGTGCACGATCACTATCGTTATATCTGCCTAATCATAACGCGCAAACGTTCGGTACGAAGCGCAACACATATAGTAATAACCGGAACATTTGCTATCGTCCACCTGCAGGTTCATAGTATTAGTAGCATTACTTAATACTGATCACCAGCGCGAGAATAATGTCCGATTTAAACGCTCTTATCGCGCAACGGGGCCAGATTAAAGCCCAATTAACGCGTTTTGCCACATACTTACGAACTAATGGCGGTGACAACGTGGTCTTCGACCAGGTCAAAGTAAGAGCAAAAAAAGCGAAGCAAACTTGGGAAGAGTTCCGGTGCGTGCAGCTGCAGATAAAGGAAGAAGATATTGCCAATGAAGACAACGAAAGGTATCGAGATGAATTTGAAAATTTATATTTTGAAAACATGGCGAAATCTGAAAAAATCATCAAAATGGCGGATAGTACTAGTACAAATGCGAGTTCGAGCAATGTAGGTAGCAACGCACATATATCTATTAAGAACGATAAAGCCCGCCGCACACCACGTTTTTTTTGCTGCTGGTTCCCGTATGGGAAGCTGTGATGGCAATACTGCTGGTTTCGGTGATTGAAAAGGACGTCACTGCTGGCTCCGTTGCGTGAACGCAGGCTGGATTTCGGTGATAGATCATGTGCTATTTTCCGTGCGTGATAGTTTGAAAAATATATGCAGCAACCAATCAGAAAATAGAATCTTGTCACCTGGGCCTACAAGAACGTTGTTGATAACGTGGTGATATTTTTTTATTCTGTGATAATAATATAATGTATTAATAGACATTAGTATTCTTGAATTCTAGGCATCTAGCACCTTTACCAGCGTTTAATTTTTAAAAACTCAAGGTAAAACATTTAAATTAAAGGTAAAGTCTATGATGCAGAACCATAAGCCGGAAAAGTGGTCAAATGAACAATAGAGGTTTTAATTGATGCATATAAGGAAGAGCTCTGCTTATTCGCAACAAATCTAGCCACATACCACAATAAACACTTAAGAGCGGATGCCATGGACCGTGTTTATAAAAGTGTGTTGAGGTCGAGGACAATAACAACCTCAAAAGAATGCTCTACAAAATTTCACAACTTGAGAAACCAATTTAACATCGAAAATGCAAAAGTAAAAAGGTCATTCAAAAGCGGGACTGGTACTAATGACGTAAGTATTTTTGTATTTAGGGTATTTTAAATATGTTGTTATGGGCCGCAGTGGGGTCGAAATATAAAAATATATGTAGGGCAAATTATATTTGATAACCCTTACAACTCACTTTAGCGAAATACCTATTTAAGTTTATATTATTTCTTGGTTGCATTTTAAGAGGCAATTATAATATAGATATATCCTTAATACAAAAAAAGTTTATAAAACTACACTATGCCTTACAGCACCAAAAATTATATGGTAGTATGGTAACCCCTTAAGCGTCATACAAATAAACTATTACTAATAACAAATTTTTAGTACTTACAGGGGTATAAAACTATAAAGGCTATTTATAAACAATTCAGGTATTTTTATGTTCCTCAATTTACAGTTTTCATTAGCACTATTGATAGACAGATAGTATTTTTCAAATACATGATATAATTTTAAGTTATTGGTTATAATGGTAACTAAATACAAATATTCAAACTTTTACTCAATGCTTATATTTTTAATATTTATTACTTTAGATATATTGTCGTAACAGACCTATTGTTAGTTATTAATTATACCTATATTTAGATAAATTCATCAAAATAAAACATTTGGTCATATAAAATTTATAACTTGCATAACTAATCAGTAATAGATAATATACATAAACATACATATCACATTCACATATATAATATAACATATTAAAATATAGTAAAAAAAGCCCCGTACCATCTAAATACATGACAATTTTTACTATTGTGTACATTTTATAATTTTAAATGTTAAAACAATAAATCTATATTTTAATATAATTATGTAAAACTTTTTTTGACATAGTTATCTATAACCATATATATAATATATAATATTCGTTTAATAATTTTTATATACTTTTATATCATTAAAATATTTAATAGAATAATACACCAAATATTTTAGGCTATACTTGTATATTTTATAACTAGAGTAATACATCTTAAGAAATGTTATTGAACTATTAATTATATAAATTTTGATTTATGATTTTTTAACTATGATATAATCAGTGATTGTTTAATGTCATATACTAGATGTAATTTTTTTATAATTATCTTTAAATAAAATAAATGTATTACCTAGTATAATAAATTAGATACATAATAATATAATAAAATAATTTGATAATTAATAAAAAAAACAACTGTAGTTGGTATGGGGCTTTTTTTCCCTAGATTTAATTATATTGTCTATTACTGGATCTAAGTCTTTCACAACTGATTTTCATCAAGTTTTTTTATGTATCCTGTAGCATGGAAGTTCAGTTTTGATTAGCTTTAACTTCGAGAATGAACGCTCTACGCTACAACTAGAAATTAAAATAGTCACTGATCTAGTTAATGCTATATATAAATTTAGAAAACAACTGGTTAAATTAGCTAAACAAAATATTTGTGGTTGCACACCAGTCACTCAATTCATATTGATGTCTATTACTGCATTGTAAGTTCCTACCTCAAACTTTTTAGTTGGACATACAATAGGGTCATCTTGCATTAGTTCATCTAAGTAATTAATAAAATACAATTAGTTGTTTTATTCACTAAACATAACTACTTTTTAATTTAAGTAGATAAAATAAAATATATGAAAGTGCGTTAAATTCCGAGCTGTAATAATAATATAGTAAATTAATTCGTCACCAGATAGCGTAGGTACCGCTTAAAGGTAAGGACCGGCTGATAAGGCTCTGTGTCCAGTCCTGTATATCTTAGTTCATGGTAGGACCTGGTCGTAGAGGCACAGAATTATTCTGTGATAGTGGGGACTGGGCAATTGAACATTGATAAGAAATTGTTCCCCAGGAATCACTGTAATCACTAATCAGCACGGTTTAAGATATAAGTATATCTTAAACCGTGCTAATCAGTATATTATTTTATCTGCCAGTGCCTTACAATTAATAAATTTATAATTTATAATTATAGGGTGGTTTATTGGTTTCTAATGTTTAATGTTAATGTCAGTATATTACCAATTGTTAAACACTAAACAGTAGTTTAATACTTTATAAGTTATATAATCAATTGAAAATAACTAGGCTGGACAGGTTTTGCCAATCTCGCACTTGGAATTTATCATAGGTACTCAGTATTTACAAGTTACAATATAATATTTACCTGTCGTTTCAAAATAAACATTCAAACAATTCAGTTTTATGCCAATTATTGTTTGTAAAGATAGTTGAAAACATGTCATCAAATGTGAAACATATTATATTAGTGATGTCTGGTAAAGGAGGAGTTGGTAAATCGACCGTGAGCACACAGTTGGCACTTGGATTAGTAGCTAAAGGATACCGGGTAAGAACATAATTTTCAATTATGATTAGTGACAGATTGGTGGTGCTCCATAAAGCTTTAATTGCATAAAACTAATATTACACTCCTAATCTAACCCGGAAAAGATTTACTATCAAGGAAAGACAGAAATTAGCCGATAGCTGTAAACTATACTATATTTGATACATTTTGTTTTGGTAACTAAGAAACAAAACTCACTGCTTTTGGCATATCCTATTTTTATTAAAATTTATTATTCAACACACAAGCACAGTACATTTAGTAGTAAAAACATTGAAATATTGTAAATACTAGAAATTAATAATTTTATTTTTAAACTGCAATATTAATTTGTTTAGTGTGGAATATTAGATGTAGATTTATGTGGCCCATCAGTACCGTTTTTGTTAAAACTAGAAAACCAAGAGGTACATCAATGTGAAGCTGGTTGGGTACCAGTTTATACAGACGAGTCAAAATCTTTAGGTGTGCTTTCAATTGGATTCTTGACCAAATCTAGAAATGATAGCGTAGTATGGAGAGGACCAAAAAAGACTGGTTTGTCATTTAAAATAGCTAACTATTTCTTTATTTACAAGTTTAAATATATGTTTGTACGTGTGTGTCATAAATAGCATTCATAAAACAATTGCTTTCTGATGTTTTCTGGGAAGACGTTGATTATTTAATTATTGATACACCACCAGGCACATCTGACGAACACATAACAGTTATGGAGAATATTAAGTATACAATTATTATTTATTTATTAACTGAAGATTTAAGAACATACTTATTGTTGTCTTCATAATTTTAGAGAAGCTCCGTGTGACGGAGCAATACTTGTAACAACTCCACAACAAATTGCTTTGGATGATGTCAGAAAAGAATTGTCATTTTGTCGTAAAACTGGTATTCCGATACTAGGTATAGTTGAGAACATGAGTGGATACGTTTGCCCTAATTGTTCTGTGAGTCAATATATTGCTTAAATATTACTTTGACTTACTAGGAACACTTTTTCCATTTTTAAATTAATGTAATTATATTAATATTTTAGAAAATAAAAATACAACAAAAAAATATTGAATTATTTAAAAAATAATTCATTTAAATTATATCTTGAATATATTTAATTATTACTGATTTAAGATTTTTAAAAAAATATTAATTGTTCATACTTGTCATTTGTTTATCATTGTATTAAAATTTGAATAATGTTAATAATCTTTTGATTTTAAGCCATATACTTAAAATAAAAAAATATAATGTTATTATATATACTTTTTATTTTATTTTACAGGAGTGCACAAATTTGTTTTCATCCAACGGTGGAAAATCATTAGCTGAACATTTCCAAGTTCCCTTTTTAGGAACTGTACCAATAGATCCAAGAGTATCTTCCGAAACATCAAAATATGTTGGTTTAACTAATCCTGAATCACCAATGGCAATGTCTTTTAACTCAATTGTTGACCGTGTAATAAATCCAAACTGATTAACCTAATTAATTTTCATATTTAAATACAAATTTAGTTTCAATGTTTATTGCATTAATATATACTATTTGCCGCTGCTATAGAACTTTTAATATTCCTATACAGCTATACAAATGTATACATATTATGCAAAATAAATTAAATAATATATTGATAACAGTAAACGATTAAAAATTCTATGTTTGGTACATGTATATTATTGAACTGTATTATTCTTACTTGTTATAAATTAACTTTTTACTCTATGGGTACTTTTTGTTTCGACTGTTCAACTTCTTTCTTCGATTCATCCAGTTCAGACAATGGTTCCACATTTCCAAGTGGTGATTTACTTGTAAATAAAATTGGTATATGAGTTAATCTTGGGTTCCCATCTTTCTCCAAAAACCTAATCTAAAATTTTAAATAAAAATTTAGTATATAAGTAATAACATTTTGTTGAAAACTAAATACCCAAGATAATAAAGAGTTTTTACTGGATGTACCAGTTGCAGCAACTGCGAGTATTGTACCATCTTCTTGTTCGTGTACAGTTTTTTTTTTAGCAATTTTGTTAGATATTTTTGGAATAGGCTTATCAAAAAAAGGTACACGGAAATTACTTATATCTAAAAATAATAAAAAATTATTACTAAGTATGAATTTTTAATTTGAATATTGATGTGTGTATTATGTTACCGTCTTCATCTTCTTCTTCGTCATTTTCTATTGCAGGGGAAGGTTCAGTTCTTAAAATGAAATAAATAATGCTCTGTTTTCGAAGCCATATTCTGAACCCGCCTTCAATATATATAGGGACATTTTCTGGGTGATTGGCAACTATTTTTTTTTGATCAGGGCTTTGACCACTAACTATCCATGTATCCTCAATACTTTCTTCTAATTCCTTAGTTTTGTATACTTTAACTTCAGATTCAATATCTATACTACTAATCCTTTTGATAGCTAATAATGCTAGTTCATAAGGATCATTAGGTGCAGGCTTAGGTATAGGCCAAGGGGATAAATTATTAAACTTAGGCATCCAGTACATCATGCGCCAATAGCGTCGTACGGGAAATCCACGAGGGCCAAATCGTTTAACAAGCATGTCTTCCACTTCCCAATCAGGAATTACTCCTAAAAAATAGAGAAGATAATCCATATTAAGAATTCAAATGTATCATACATTAGTTTAAGAATTTGTAATTTTACCATTATCCTCCATTTTCTGTAATAAGTCAATGATACACTGCTGGTGTTTTGGGTAGTGCATAAACTCCGACTGTATATAGTTCTGGGGGACGAATTTTCCCGCTGGTAAAACTTGGATGAGTTTTTTGTAAGTTTCTAGGTCTTCATTTACTCCAAATTCATCCAAGTGCTTAATTGCTGTGTTTATAAATTCTACATGACCAGATCGATATTTTTCCATTCGGTATACTTTTAACATATCCAAGTACGTCTTTTTGTTCTTCTCCTGGACATTATTGAAACTGTCTACGCTCACCACATCAATTTTAGGAGGTTTGTCAAGACATGGTTCTGTTGAGTGAAACCCTCGTTGGACAGACTTGACAGACTGTCGGTTAAAAAATAGAACAAAACCTCTGCACGTCCTTAGAACATTGTTCATTGTCTTATTAACGTTATTCTTGAAGTTTAATTACTAATTTAAAATATACGCATAACGAAATTTGGATATATAATAATTTCTACGGGCTAAGGCAGACAGCAATAAAATTTTAAGTTTTTCTATATTTTATCGCCGGCTATCATTCACGTTATCATTTATATCAGTTTATCTTGTGCAGGTTAGGCAAGAAATAATAATGATGAAATTAAATTGTGTACCAACTAATTCTCTTGATTTGGTTTCGTAATAGCATAAATATTAGATCCATAGCTCTTGTCCTTGTGCCTTCCAAAATTGAATTCAATATATTATCAATGTACCTAAACGTCGATCTAGTTGTTGACAAAAAAAAAAAAACTCGAAAATGCTAATTTTTTCATATCTACTTAAGTGCTGACCACGATTTAAGATAGTACTATCCTTAATATTCTTAATCGTGGTGCTGACGAAACCTATTGCTGGCCATTACCATATAAATTATTTATTTTTTTTTGAATATTGCAGTGGACCAAGAGTTTCCGAGCGAATTTCAAAACTAAGCTAAATAGTGCATTCGCTTGTGAATTGTGATATATGATAACCAGGTAGGTTATAGATCCCGCGAGGTGCGTACGTAAGTGTATATTATAGTATAGGTATTTAATATTATTTATATTATATGAAAGATAGCTATCCCCCGTGCATTTCGTTGCCCATAAAAAATGGCACAACTTAACGATTCAAACTCAAATGATATTGAAAACTTAAAAAAAAAAGATTTAAGTCGAAAATTTGATTTTTATTTGATTTTCAACACGTTAATCATAATTCATAACATTGCACATTTACTGGGTATTACCGCCTAACCGCGTAATAATTTTTTTTTCAACATGAATAATGTTATTATGACTTTTTTTTGTTTTTTATTGTTTTTTATTATACCAAGATCCACCCATTATAATCTATTGAATGAACCGTTTCCCGTTAATTAATGGCCGTCGTTTATCCCATCTTATTCTTGATCTCCATTAAAGATTTTTAACATAGTCATTTCGATGGTTTTGACCAAATATTTTTACCAGCTCATTAGTTATTACCGTTTTTGATCATTTTCTTTACGTTGAAAATGGCCTCTGACACTATAATGTATCATAGTATATATTTCAGTATAATATAGAAAATATTGCATTTTGTCGAGCTGAGTGTCTTATAATATATTATAAAGTATATACCTACCTGTATTTATTGCATTGTATTAACATCCACATCACGTATCCGTACCTATACATACAATTATTATTTTTATTACAAAACTGCAATACATTTATTTGTACAGACATAAAATATATAATAGTTATGTGGTCCACACATTTGGTCAATATTTCAATACATTCTTATTTATGTCACATACCTATACTCACATTATAGAGAATTGGTATTTTGTGGTTTCTTATTTCAATTAATTGTCACATCTGTATACACCATTTAATCATTATAACTATGCTATCCAATGTCCTTCGATGTTTGAAAACTTAACCGCAATTTTACGATCATTATCATATATTATATTATATTATAAAAATAAATAATAACACAAAAAGAAAAGTTTCTAGGTACTAAGGTACCTACCACAAAACTATCGTACAGTTTACCCCCTAAAAATGAGTTTTAGAATCAGTCGTCTCCCCTCCCTTCTACCACCGTCCATCAATAAATTATTTTAAAAATTATGATGCATGACATGATATTTGTATATTATAGATACTATCTCTGGGGAAAAAATTTAGTCATGCGTACCTATATATATTATAACCCATAACACATCATATTATAATAAGTACTGACAAAATATTATGACAACTGCAAACACGTGACATGCAATTATGATTATATTAATAAATTAACTATAAATTTAAATTTCTAAGGTTTCAAGTTTCTATGGTGATAAACAAAGCGTTCGAAATTAAATCCAATTTTTAGCGGTTTTTCGTAATTTGTCAGTGGTTTTTCCCGTGGCATTAAGTAGCTATTGAAAAATGACCTCTTTAAAGTACCATCTCGATATAATTTTTTAAAGATAAGATACTATACTATGTCGAAATCGAAGCACTCCTTCTAAAATTTTGTATGCATGATAAAAAAAAAAAATAATAAACACCATTGAAACTACTAGCTTCCTCGCTCTGCTCAGAATCTAAAAACTAAAAAAAGGTTTTTTAATAAATTTAACTAAATTATAAATTTCATTTAATTTCTAATAATAATTATTTATTTATTTATTGCAAAAAAAATAAACATTTGTTATATACAGTTAACGTGGAAATGTATATATATAAATATATATGTGTGTGTGTTTGCTCATATATCTTTTAAGCAAAGCTTGTGTTAGAAATGAAACAATATTGACTCGGTTGCTACGGTTGCACGAGATAATATATCGATAATGACCATTGATATATATGTTGTATGGTATCGACTATTATAGGTAACTTATAATCGATGCCCATCAAACCGTGGTTGTCTTTTAAAAACCACATCAAATTTTAG